>JAPYYW010004599.1:0-34105 GCA_030522545.1 Cremastinae sp. A BG-2022a
TTGAAGTTGCTATTTTTTATAATAAATATTTCAGTAACGAGTTTCCTAATTTTAAATAAATTTTTCACTGATTTTTGTATGGTGTTAAAGAAGCTATATCTAATTTTTCAAAAAAATGTTATCATTTTTTTTGTACAATCACATAGAGAGTGGACCTGTCATTGGATGAGCTTGAATTTCGAATATACATATTTTTCTTCATTTAATTTCCAAAAACTTTTCTTAACAAATTTTTACTGTTGAACGATTTTGTATGAGAGAAAAACGTTGTCAAACGTTTTAATTTTTCGCTATCTACGAACTCCACACCCTTAAAAACAATTTTCTTCCCTTTTTGCTCTTCAAGTATTCAAAAAACAATTCAATCCAATGATCCAGCAAATCAGCAATCAGGACCAAATTCAGCACTTTTTTCTATCTAGTTTTCTTCGAAGAATCTATATTTCTCAAGAAAAATTGATAAAGAAAACGTGTCTCATCGAATATACTATTTTTGGTAACGTCCTGTACAGTAAGCAAAAAAAAAGAAAAATTCTCCACAGTATTACGTATGTACGAACACAAAAATTGGTAGGAACGCAACTCGTCGCGATTCCAACACTTTACTCGCTTTATTTTGTCTCTTTCTCTTTCTCCCGTTTCGCGCGGGATATACGAGAAAGTGCGGTGGAAAAAAAAAAGAAAAACGAAACTCGACGCGGGCTAAGAGGTGAGAAAAAAATATATATTGGTGTCCAAAGTTTGTACACCCGTCGTGACACACGAGCCTCCGCGCTTTTTTTTCTTCGTTTCACTCGCGAGACCCTGCCATGCAGAATTCCATTCGTTTCTCTGCAAAATAAAAATTAAAAAAAAAACAACAACAAAACAACAAATAAACGCGAATATGAGCTAAAGTTTTCGATACTCAACGCCACTCATATTTTTTTTTATTTCTTATTATAAATTATAAATGAAGAAAATATTTGAAATATGATTTTTGAATTATTCGACGCGCACACGCGCAAGTTTCAAAAGTTTTATTGAAGATCATTTTTGAAGATTAATTAATTTTCTGCAAAAAAATGTATTGCTCATTTTATTATGGTTACTACTTCATGATTTATAAAATAATGGTGCAAAAATAATGATTTAAAAATTTTTTCAAACTTTGACCTCCTAAAATACCTTCGAAATGATCAAATTAATCAAAAATTCACAAGAGAACTTTTTCGTATAGCGTTCAATTCCCAACAAAAATATGTCTTTTAGGTAACTTTACGTTTGACATATAACAAGATATAAATTTTTCCGTACGAGACTAATAAAAAATTGCAAATTGCGATACGAAGATCGTTCCCATCAATACAAAGAGCAAATATTTGATGAGAATTCTCTAGAGGTGTCCAGTAAAACAAAATGTTCAGTAGCCAAAGAGAAAAAAGAAACTTCGTGTTTTTTGACCCACCCTAATGTATATATAAATTACCCCCAGGTTTTATTGCGCGCGCCGATAAAATGTACGCGATTTTATATTTTATTTTCTACATATACATTCGCGCCGGCTCAGAGCGAATAATAAATGAGCATCAGATGAGTATAGTCTCGCGTGGAAATAATAATGCGTGCAGAGAGAGAGAGAGAGATGAGATAGGAGGCCGCTCGGTTTCGCGCGGGGCGCGAGAAAAGGCCAATAAGTGAGGAGGAAGCAGGAATGAAAGTGAGGAGGCGTAACGCGGTTAAGACATTGACGATACAATCTGCTGCCGCGGCGTGTGCATGCGCGCTCGTGCCTCATCATATCCTATACTCTACTCACAATAATAATAATAATAAGAGTGCGCGCATCAATAACGTGCTGACGATGGCCGCCGAAAGTTTCTGCCAAAATCTACAATATTATACTATAGAAAAATAAATATATTTTATATATTTATAAATATAGAGATAATATAATATTTATAAATATATAAATAGGAATTTATAAAAAAATAAATATTTATAAATAGATATTAGAAATAAATAAATATTTATAAATATTTATATTTATATTCTATTTATAAATAGATTTATAAATATTTATTCTAATAATAATAATAAATAGATGTTCTAATATTCTATTTGTAAATAGAATACAAATATAAATATTTATAAATATAGAGATAATAGAATATTTATACATATATAAATAGATTTTATTTATAAATATTTATTAATGGAATTTATCAATGGAATAATTATAAATATTTATAAATATTCTATTTATAGAGTATTTATAAATTTATAAATAGGAATTTATAAAAAAATAAATATTTATAAATAGATATTAGAAATAAATAAATATTTATAAATATTTATATTTATATTCTATTTATAAATAGTTATAATATCTATTTATAAATAATTTATAAATAGAATATTAGAATATCTATTTATAAATATAGAGAAAATAGAGTATAAATAGAAGAGAAAAATAAATGTATTCTATATATTTATTTTTATCCTCTATATACTGAAAATAAGAAATAGAAGAAACATGATTATGCTATTTTTTATTGAATTTATCGATAATTTGTAATGATAAACTTCGAAAATGTTAAATTAATTTGAAATCTTGAAACCTGAAAACACTCAGATAGAAATGACGTTGAAAATAATTTTAAAAAAATGAATCGAAGCAACGATTACGCGAATTTTTCTCTGTGAAATGTTTGCATGACATTCTGAGAATGAGAATCAATGGTTGAAAATTTATGGAAAACCCAAAAGGTCTTGTCTGACGATATAAGGAAAAGAGATTAAGCAGGCATAGTTCGATCGCTATTAAGTTCCATATAAATAAGGGACCGTTCCCTTTCTCGGAAAAGTGGTGTCAGTAAACCAAATTACGAATTTTTGAAAATATTATCAGGAATCAGAGAAGAAACCTGATTACGCTATTTTTATTGAACTTGTGAAGTATTAAATTTTTGTCCAAAATGGACAAAAACGAAAATTTCCACTATAATGATTTTTATTTCAAAAACTGAACGGTATATCATGCTAAATTTTTTAATAAAACTTCTGCAAATGGTACTCTAAAATTTTTAATTTTTTCATAATTTTCTCAAATGTCGTTTTCAAGTTATTTTTACAGACAATTTATTTTTAAAATTTCGATGAAGAAATTACTAAACTAAAACTTCAAATATCTTAGAAACTAAACTTTAGAATTACTCAACTCTTTATTCATTCTATTTGTATTATTTTTCTACAAAACATATAATATTTTCAAATTTTTCTTAAATAAACCATAATCGCTATCGAACTACCTTAAATTAAATGCAGAAATTATTATTGTTTATTATTCTTTTGCCAAAAGACGAAAGAGGCAAATAATTTTTTTTTCGCACGGAATGCCTCATATATGTGTGAACACGCGCGTGTGTAAACAGCGCCGCTTCTGCTTTTCTTCGCCGGTCTGCCGCGATGTGTTAGACACGCGAGAAGAGAGTGCGTGCCGGTAGTCGCGCGTGCCTCGACTCACCGATTATGAGTCTTTTATTCTCCCTTGCGCACTACATGCATGCATATATACTCTCATTCACATACATATAATATATATCTCGCCTTTTTGTCGCACGCCGACTACTCGTCGCAATTATAATTATAATAACAACAATTATTGTATGCTATCAAAGTTTTATATACTATATTTATTTGGTGAATCTGATAAAAATTCGTCCAACATCTGATTCGCATATTTTATATTTTATATTATTTTATATTGATATATTAATATAATAATAAAATAATATAATATAATATAATATAATATAATATAATATAATATAATATAATATAATATAATATAATATAATATAATATAATATAATATAATATAATATAAAATATACATAAAAAAGATATCAAAATAATAAGAGGAGTATGTGGGGGGAGGAATATAAAAAATTAAATATTCCTGCGCGTATGCAATGAAAAAAGCAATAATGATAAAGCCCAAGGGGGAGGAAATAAGTATATAGGCAGATAAGCTCGCATCGCGAATGAAGATTTCTGACAAATTTGCGCCGAGAGTATCGGGCGCGCGATCAAGGACCAAGAAACAAGAATGTATACGTACAAGCATCAAGCGATCATGTCGTCATTAAAAGGAGAAGCGAGAATTCCGTGTAATTCGAATCATAAAATTTTTATTTCCTAAAAAAAGTGCCCGAAAAATGGATAGTATGGCTTTATAAAAAGTATACGAAGGAGAGGTTATAAAAATGTCGTACTCTATACGACAGCATGTAAAAAATACAATGAAATTTTTATTTAAAAAACGTTTAGGCGGAAAATATGTCTATATATTGCAATATTTATCTATAATGCATAAATAAATAATTAATAATAAATAAATAATTAATAATATATAATATATAATAAATAATATATAATCAATAATAAATAAATAATAAGTAACTAAATAATAAATAATGTATAATAAATAATAAATAATATATAATAAATAATAAATAATAAATAAAAATAAATAATACAGCATCATCGGTAATTTTATAAAATAAAAAGAACATTGACTAAGAGGCGGGGTTGGGGAAGGGGGATGATACTGGCACGGATGCATTTTCAAATAAAAAGCGAAAAATTCAATGTCAAGGATGAAGCAAAATAACACACGGGATGCGCACGTACACAAAACGCTTTCTCATCCCCCGCTACCGCGGGTGATCGACCACGCCTCATTACTTTCCTCATCGCCAGCACTTTGCGAGAGGGCTCTCATCGTCTGCTAGCTTTTCTCACCTCTTCTTCTTTCTTTTTATTTCGCCCCATCGTTGGCGCGATCCGGTCGCAGAATAAATCGCTTCCTCATTTTCAACGATATAGTATATCTTTTCCCAAATCTATATATTATATATTATATATTACACATACACTAATATATATAATACATAATATATTATATATATTAATATATAATATGTACTATATTATACATACTAATATATAAATAATATATATGTACTCTATTATATACACTAATATATAATAATATATTATTTGATGATTAATATACAATATGCATATATTAAATATTATTCTCACATAGTATATTATATATATTTATATTTACGCACCGTGCAATATTGCGATCAACAATAAATTAATTTTTATTTCAATATTTCAATGTATAAAATATAAAAGCAAAAAAAGTCTTATTACTTGGCGCCGATACATTAATATACTATTTGATGATTATATTATATGTATATATATGCAGCAGCGCGCCTATGGGATGATGAGCTAGCCTCGTGCATGCGCTCCGTGTGTATTTTATTTCTCGCTGATGGTTACGCTCTCGCATCCGCGCTTCCTCGCCTTATTCCTCGCGTAGAGCTGCTTATACACACATATTCATATAATAAATATACACAAATACATACACATACTACGTTCGTTGGGGATTCAAGAGAGGTCGAGTCCAGGGTCAGATACGGGAGTCCGCGAGTTCGCACGTTGCTGAAGCCTCATCAACAGCGAGAAAATCTTCATCTTCTCCGTCGCTCGTTATTCCTGGCAGCTTAATAGTTATAATTCCAACCACGGAATTAAATTTAATCTTGCGTATACGCGGCGGCGCGTGTGTGCCTATATACATATACATACACAAATATATATGTATAATATTTCAAAGTATTCAAACATATATACACTATAATACATATTTTATTTATACCTTATTTTGTTATGCATTATACGAATACATATTGTACTGTATTTTATTTAAAATATGCAATAACGTGTATATATAATTTTACATATACATAAAATATATATGTATAATATTATATATATAATAATAATAATATAACTATATATGTACTATATTAAATATATATATTATATAGTATACTATACATTGTATATTGTATATATTATATATTTTTATATATTATACCATAGTTTATATACTATATGGTATATCATATAGATGAATATATTTTTTAATCGTCGCAAATCAGTAGCTGATCCGTGTGAAATTTTAGGATGGTATATACATGTATACTATCCGAATGTGTCGCAATAAAAGGTAATCCGCAAGAGAATTCGTGATCTATCCCACCCCTTCGTAAAATTGTCGAAATAACGAGCACGATCTTTTCTTGTGTATGTATATATATGTATAGCTCCCCATCGAGTTTTTCTTTTCTCTCTTTTTCTCCGTGTTTTGCTCCTTGACTCGCGGATTCTCTGCTTTTCCGCGCGCTGCTCCCGTAAGACAAATAAAAAAATAAGTCACGAGTGAACGCCCATCGAAATTGCGGCCGAGGCATCGCAGAAGATGAAAATTACCCGGGGCGTTTATTGTGGAATTGCGATTGAAAAGTTAACGGCTGTATGCGAGAATTTATATTCATCAGCTACTTTTCGTTATATATTCGAAGGTAGACTTTATTTTTACAATTATTCCGATATTTTTCGATTCAATAATGAATTGATTATTTTTTTATATACTATATATGTATATTGTTTACAATATATATGACCGATTCCACCTCAATTCAACGACGATTTTCGAGTGACCTCTTCGATTTCTTTTATTTTTTAATATGTTATTGTCGATGGTAAATAAAGTATCTATGCCAATTTTTAGCACTCTATCTTGACACGTATAGTTTCGTAAATTTCTTAAAATATTCATAACTTCTACAATAGTTACAATATCGTAACTTAATAGAAGGTCATTTTTTTGTATTTTAGTGTACTTTTTGGAAAAAACATTTAATAATAAGAAAAAAAAATTTTAGTGCTTTTTTAGCCATTTAAAAATCAAAAATTGAATTTTCTTTCAATGGGACACCTTCGATATTTTTTTTTAATTCACAATATTCTACTTAAAAAACCAAATTTTTGAGTCCAGATTGGAGATGGGCTTTTAATAACTTCATATTCAAAAAAATACGATGTATGTTGCATGTGGAAACTTTGATTCGCAAACATTTGACCCCGATTAAATAATGTTTTTTTTTGGGCTCGCACAGTGTATAATATTAAGGATCAATCAAATCAAAATTTTAACAACGTTTTTCTCCCATACGAAGTCGTTTGAGAAAAAAAAGTTGCTGCAACTTTTCTTAAGAAAATTTCCTACAAATAAACTGAAGAAAAACATATTTTAAATTCAAGCTCATCCAACGACAGATTTTCTCTCTACGTGATTGCACAAAAAAATGACAAAATTTGTAAGTTAACATTATATAAAATTTTCAAAAATGTTCGTATTTCAGTGCGACATCCTTAAAATGTTTACAATCGGTTTATCGTACAGTCGGGCGCGCGAGATAATAATTCTATCGGAATTCCGAAAGCTACACGTTGGGACACTCGGGAGGAGCAAAACGAGATGCTTACGTCAGTTCGATATCGTGATCAGCTCCACCCTGCGCGTTATACACCGCATGGCCCAATAACCTCTCGCTCTCTGCTTCAACTCTCTCTCTCCCTCTCTTTTCCTCTTTCTCGCATCGTCAGAGATATCTCTCTCTCTCTCCTCGAACTTTTTCTTCATTTTTTTTTCTTCTACGTCTCTATCTCTCGTCTCTTTCTACTGTAGCCCCCTGGCCATTATTAGCCTATTATAGCTTGCATAACAGTGAGCCGAAAGTGAGCTATTACACGATCTCTCGGTTATCGGATACCGCCGCGGCGGGGGCGTGGGTGACGACGAAGAATATCTTGCAGGTTATTCCCGCCGCATATTGCGGAATTCGCCATTTCTCTTTATTTCGCGTTCACTCGGCGCAAAAAAGAAATTCCTTCATGAATCGTATATATATATATATCATATACACCATATACGCATTATCCATATATCTGTTTTTATTCATTCTAAAATTTATATAGCCACTTATTTCATTCATTATATTTCATTAATTAAATTTTATTATCAAACAAATGCTTATCGCGATTAAATAATCAATAACAATAGCTTTTTTATTGTATATCTATACAAATAATTATTAATTTTCACATTTCAAATAACGTAATGTGAAAATAAATGAGATTATTAAATAATAAATGAGAATTCGCCATTTCTCTTTATTTCGCGTTCACTCAGCGCAAAAAAGAAATTCCTCCATGAATCGTATATATATATCATATGCATATACGCATTATCCATATATCTGTTTTTATTGATTCTAAAAATTACATAGCCACTTATTTCATTCATTAAATTTCATTCATTAAATTTTATTATCAAACTAATACAAATCGCGATTAAATAATCAATAAAAATAGCTTTTTTAATGTATCTACAAATAATTATTAATTTCCACATTGAAAATAACGCAATAATGTGAAAATAAATAAGATAATTAAATAATAAATAAGAATATCTTGCAGGTTATTCCCGTCGCATATTGCGGAATTCGCCATTTCTCTTTATTTCGCGTTCACTCAGCGCAAAAAAGAAATTTCTCCTTGAATCCTATATACAATCATATACACCATATACGCATTATCTATATCTGTTTTTATTCATTCTAAAAGTTACATAGCCACTTATTTCATTCATCAAATTTCATTCATTAAATTTTATTATGAAAGAAATGCTTATCGCGATTAAATAATCAATAACAATAGCTTTTTTTATTGTATCTACAAATAATTATCAATTTTCACATT
Organism: Cremastinae sp. A BG-2022a; assembly: GCA_030522545.1. NCBI lineage: Eukaryota > Metazoa > Arthropoda > Insecta > Hymenoptera > Ichneumonidae > Cremastinae sp. A BG-2022a. Next base: position 8,671 of record JAPYYW010004599.1, read on the forward strand.
GCCAATAACGCAGTGTGAAAATAAATAAGATTATTTGAATGGACGTGTGCAAATATTATTATTATTATTATTATTATTATTGGTTAAAAATAATTTTTTTTAATCGATGTAAAGTAATGCCATTTAGGAATAATGGATGCGTCACCTGACGCATCTTGTTGCACCATGCGCGCCCGTCTCGTATTTTCCCGTGGGTCGTGCACTTTGAAAACGAGTGAGTTAGCGAGAGAGAGAGAGAGAGACCGGAAGAGGAAGCTGCACCGACTGTGCAGACTCGTGTGGGCTTTCGAGACCTTTTTCTTTTTTTTTTCTTCGTCTTCTTTTTCTTCTACACCAACCTCATATATACAGTACACTGTAGTGAGTGAGAAGAACAAAAAATGAAGTAAAAAAAAAACGAAAACACGTGTGTGTACGAAAATCTCAGGAAGAGACCTGCATGTAACGTAAGGGAAGAAGAGGGGAAAAAAATGAAACGGGTGAACCGAGATTTCGTGTGTGTCGGAAAGATTGTGAAACATATGCACGTGCGTTCGAATTTCGAAAAAAATGCGATCGCCCACGCAGGAAATATATTTCGGAGGGCTCCGTTTACTTTTTTTTCTCTCGCTTCCTTTTTTTTTCATTTTCCCGTCCATTTTTATTCCCCTTTTCTCATCGACGTGTACCAACGACTGTCCTCAATTGTCAAGGATGTAATGTGCGCGCGCGTAAACAACGCGATATGTTTTTCTTCGAATCGAGCACGCTTTTTTTTCTCTCTCCTGATTGAAAGAATCAATTTTTTATCCCAAGGATTTTTCGACACCGCGTGCACTTTGACTCTTGCTGCGACGGAGGAAAAAAACTTGACAGGAAGAGAAATGTTGAAATTAAAAATTGTTGCGGTGTGTGTAATGTGTATGTGTAGAAATTGACACTATAAAATATTTTCGTACGGTATATGAATGTATATTATATTTGAGCAACTCCATCATCATTCAACGACGATTTAACGATGACTCCTTCAATTTTTTTTATTTTTTATAAGTTAATTTTTATTTTATTTTATTTTTCAATGTTTTGGAGATACAAAATGAAGAATTTATGTTAATTTTTAGTCCTGTATCTTATAACGTGTACCGAAGTTTCGTAAAATTCAATGGAAAATTGTATAGAAGACTGTGGAAAAAAAATTCGCAATCCCAGAGCGAAAAAAAATTAAAATAACCAAAAAATGGATTTCTTTTTACTTATAAACTTATAACTTCGAATGAAAATTACCAAAAAAATAGATTTCGTTTTACTTATAAACTTATAACTTCGAATGAAATATTTTTTTACAGTTACAGAATGAAAAAAGATTAAAATTACGTAAGAACATAGAATTTTTATTTTATTTGAATCCCATCTTCGGTAGGGGCTCAAGAATTTAATTTTTACAACATCGAAGAGGTCCCATTGAGAGAAAATCCAATTTTTGAGCTCAAAGTGGCCAAAAAGAAAGACACTAAAGAAATGTTTTTCCCAATTTTCAATTTTTTCCCAAAAAGTACACATTTCAAAAAAAAACACCCCTAACTGAGTTCTGATATTTCAATTATTGCAGAAACTCTGAATATTTCAAGAATTTAACAAAACTTCGGTACGAATTAATAAGGTCTAAAAAATTGGCACAAATGCTTCATTTCGCATCTTCAATAAGGTAATAAAAAAATCAAAAAAAAATCAAAAGGGTCATGGTCAAATCGTCGTTGAATCAAGATGGAATTGCTCATATATATCTATATATATATTTTAGGGAATAATTAATTCGCCTAGTTAGCGTTTGTCCAGCGGGACTATAATACGCGTAATCGATTTATCGAAATAATCTTGATGGGTATCTCGCGATACATCGATTGCGTGGAATAAAGTTGACGAGGATCGAGGAGAAGTTTGCGTAGGAAGTGTACTCTGACCCCTCATCCGCCGCCGCCGCCGCACAACTACCAATCCCCCAAGAAATACATATTTATCATCCGATCGTCGAACCTGTCGCTCTTTAGCCCCGCTCTCTCTCTCTCTTTTTCTCTCTCAACCCGATTATTGCCGCGATACGCTTATTCTCGCGATCTGCTTCTATTGTTCCCGTTCGCGCGAGCAGGATCGATAACCTCCAAAATATATTACACTTTTTTTCTCCTCGTATATACGTATATAATACCACCTTTATTTTATTTTATTTTTTTCATTTTATTTTATATTTTTATTCCATTCTGAACCGTTTGCGAGTATATATGCGTCATATACATATATTGTAGACTGTCTGTATATATGTATATTTTTCATCGAGTTAACACATGCTTGGTTCGCTGTTGAAATGTATTCCCCATGGCAATAAGTTATACATTTAATTTTCGATTTAAGAAAATCCAGTTTTTGTTTTAATTTTATTTTTAAATAAATATATACTATGTATATATATATATATATATTTATTTATATATTATATATTATATACTTCGTATATAATTTGCATTGTGGCTCCGAAAGGATCCTCGCGAGGGAATAAGGTAAAAATATTGAGATAGAAGCGCAGAGGGTGTAATCACGCGAACGAATGGAGTTTCGAAGGGAAATAAATATATATAAAGAGCGACGGGCGAGAGAAGCGCAGCAGCATGCAGCAGCAGCAGCAGAGGGAGAGACGAAGCTTTTTACCGCGCCTCCGCGCGGCCCATTAGCCGCGTGTGGGTCGAGTTAATTTCATGATTGCGTATAAAATCTTATTCTTATACATACATACATGCGCACGTACCTACGATCGAATATATATCTCCATCTCTCATTCTACTATAGCAGCATCGCAGCCTCTCTCCCATCCCCGCATTAAAAATTATAAAACAGCACGCACCAATATAAAATACATAGTATATAATATACTATGTACTATGTAATATATATAATATAATATAATATAATATAATATAATATAATATAATATAATATAATATAATATAATATAATATAATATAATATAATATAATATAATATAATATGACATAATATATTATATAATATGTACTACATACTATGTACTATATATAGATGTATAATATACGAAATATGCACAAAATTATGTAATAAATATTTAAAAAAATATTTATATACAATGGAATTCGGTATTATGCAAACATATAAGTTTTTATACTTATTGCAAGCTACAGGCTCTAGTGCGTGTTTGGTACTCGTTTTATTGTTGAACGAAATGATTAAGGATTTATAAACGATATTTTTAGAAATATGAGAATTTGAGAAAATTTTTGATATTTTGTTCTTAAACATGTGAAAAATATTTGAAATAGTTTTACTGAGTGATTTAAGAGTTATCAAATTCCAAAAAGTTGTTGAGATTTAACATTGCTTCTTATGGAGAATACGTAAATTTGCACTGAATATAAATTTTAATATATGAGATTCTTGTGAATTTTTTTTTGATATATTTGTATCAGTGTTCATTTTATACATATAGACAAAATTTCAAAACGTTTTACAAAATTTTTTTTATTTTAATTGTTTAAACAATAAAAAATGTTTAATTCATTATTAAAATATGCTCAAGTTGCCAATTCACAGTCAAACTAAGGCTTACAAAAATTGGCAACTTTTTTTTGCAAAAGCTACATAGAGTCTGAATTTTACGAATTCAATGTGTCAAAAATTTACTTTTTGTTAATATTGTCTACCCCATACACTCTTAATACTTCGTTAATTGTTCGGTTATTATTCCGAAATAATAATAAGAACAAACAAATAGTTGCAAAATTGAAAAATATAATCTAAATTACCTAAATATAAATATAATATATAATATAAATAATATATTTAAAAAAATATAATAAATATAAATAAATAAAAAATATTTTAAAAAAAATGTTGCATATACCATATATATTCGGTGCCACTGATTGTTGATGCCTCTAATGCTGCTTTATCATTTGCTAATTTAATACTCTCTGCTCTTTTATATACGGTTAAATTCGAACCCCCTCTTTAATAAAATAATCCGTATAATCGTTGATAGACGCAGACATGCATGCTCGCTGGCCGCATTATAATTCTTCTTTCATCTCGCTCGCTCTCTCGTCGCGTCCCTCGACTCTCCGCTCTTGCATCAGGATTGCTGACAAGTATAAGAGATCTTGTATCTTCGCAAATAACGAATCCTCACTTATTTTTCTTCATTTTATTTATTTATTTATTTATTTTTCTCAATCGTTACGCACTTGGCGAATATAAAGCATCAGGATTACCGGGCCGCTCGTCGTAACTCTTCGATTCTCGCCGCGTCGAACAAGCAGAATATCTGCTTTTATATATAAATTATTATTTTTTTATTATTTTACACGTACGAAAATTAAACCTTTTACATTTTAAATATAAATAAAAATTAAATATAAATTAAATATAAATACGTGTATTTATACGTTTTTTTAAACAAAATGTTATGCGAATACTATTTAAATTTATTAAATATATACGTAAGCAGTATATAAAATTAAATGTATAAATATATAAATATATAAATATATAAAATTATAAATTATAAATATAAAAAAATGATAAAATTTATAAAATAAAACAAGTGCAACGTGCATACACACTGCATCGTCGACGTATACGCATCGCTTTTCGTGATTGGAGAGCAATTCGATATTATAATAGACAGAAATGAGACACGTGAGAGCAAAAAATAAATAATGAGCTCCGAGATGTGTGCGTATACTTATTCTAACGCGAGTCCTGGTCACTTATACCGAAATTTATGGTAATTCATGCATCGTTCGTCGACGCGCAAAATTAACGGCAATTTATCCGAAGCGTGTGCGCGATCTGCCTCTTTCGGTCCCTCATTTTTTTTTTCACTCTCTCTCTCTCTCTCTCTTTTTTTCTGCCGCATCACACGCAGCTGAGCATCGTCGCGCATCAGCATCAGGCCTCTTAATGTGTGTGCGGGCGCCCCGTGTGGCCGGCCGCCGCGCACGCCGATGGAATGCGCGGGCGTTTCCGGTCCAGCATCATCTTTTGCTTCTCGATATCCACCTCTTCAGCTTTACCTCCCTCTCCCTCCCTCCCTCCCTCGGATATCCCGCACCGCCACTTGCCTCAACAACATTTTTCTCATCTCAAGCCCGCTTCAATCTCTCTCCGGCGCACAATAATCCTCTCTCTCTCTCTCTCTCTCTCATCTCCGATCAATTTTTTCTTTCCTTTTTTATCCCCTGCTCTTCGCTAAAATATTTAATAACTGTGAAATAATCGCGTTTTTTTAAAATGAAATGGTGTTTTTCTTTTGCTCTGGTTTATATTTTGTTGTGTGTAAAAGTTTAGCTTACGTATATGTTTGTGTGTTCGTAAAATTTGGAAACTAGGGGATGGGTCGAGTTGTATTTTTTAGTAGTTGAAAATTTTACTTTTTTTGTGGACAATGGTTGTATAGGCTTTTTATTACGAAATTGCAGTGGAATCGGGACAATTGAGATATTTTATAAATGACTACATCTTCAAGGTGTGATAACTTTTTCAATGATTGATGTAGTAATATAATTCTAGAGCCATTCTCTTCATTTTGCAAAAATCTTTAAAAAGCATCCTTAATAAAGTTGATTTCGTCAAGTGAGAATGAATTCGTCAACGAATTCATATTGAGCAAAACAAAAAATTGATTTTTTTATCGTTTTTTGAATATTTCAATATGAATTCTTGGATTTCGCCCTGAATAAGTAGTATTTTCGTTATCTACGGAAAATTTCTGATTAAATAAGCTCTTAAAATCGAGAAAAAAAATTCAAAAATTTTTGCGAATTTTTTAAGGTATACTTCCATTTTTTCAAAAATCTTCAAGGGGACATAACTCTTCAAAAAATCGATGGAATAAATTCCAACGCCATTCGCTTCGTTTTTTAAAAATCTTTAAAAATCACCTCTAATAAAGTGAATTTGGTTCAGAAAAATAAAAAATATCATAACTTGAAATTTTCATGGGTTCACGAGACCCAGTGTGACTCACTAAATTTCTTGAAATTTTTATTTCTCGATTTTAAGAGCCTATTCGATCGGAAATTTCCTGCAGATAACGAAAATGATAATTATTCGGGGCAAAATCCAATATTTAATATTGAAAAATTAAAAAAACTGATTGAAAAGTCAGTTTTTTCGATTTTTCAATATGAATTCTTGAATTTCGTTCCGAATAAGTAGCATTTTCGTTATCTACAGGAAATTTCCGATCGAATAGGCTTTTAAAATCAAGAAAAAAAAATTTCAAAAATTTTGCGAATTTTTGAAGCTATACCCCTTTCCATTTTTTCAAAATTTTTCAAGAAGTCATAACTTTTCAAAAAATCGATGAAATAACGTAATTCCAACGCCATTCGCTTCGTTTTACAAAAACCTTTAAAAATCACCCATAACAAAGTTGATTTCGTCATGAGAAAGGAAAAATATCGTGAGTTGAAATTTTCATGGGACTACGAGACCCCATGTGACCCCTGTAAGAATTCTCAAAAATTTTTTCAATTTTTTTTTTCCATTTTAAGAGCCTATTTGATCGGAAATTTCCCGTAGATAACAAAAATGCTAATTATTCGGAACGCAATCGCAGAATTAATATTAAAAAATCCAAAAAACTGGATTTTTGATCATTTTTTTTATTATCGCGAGGGCGCGAATCGCCCAAGCCATTATAACCTGTTAGTAAAAATATAACTAAATAATTAAATATAACAAAAATAAATATAAAAGTAAATAAGTACTCAATTACGCTTTATGCATAATGAATAAAAATTATTTTTTAAAAATTATTTAATATACAAGCGCGTATGGTGAAAATATTTAGGAGCACGAATTTTATTTTTTCTTCTGGTAAATTCCTCGTGCGCGCGCGATAAACACACACACACACACTTTTCGAATCACTCAGGACAAATTGGCAATAAATGGGCCTTATTCGTGACGCGTTAAATCCCGAGATTCGACGATGGAAGGAGAGAAAGCAGCATGCGCCGGGAGGTTACTTAATCCGCCAAGTTGTAACTCACCTGTTTTCTTATTCGTATATGTATCGAGTGAAAATTTAATTTATGCCCTCCATTATTCCGGGCGCCACGCGTGCCAGCAGAACTCTTTTATTCTTCGAGAGAGTCCGCACATTTATCATTAACCGGCGCATTAAAAAAAAATTCATTGCTCTGTGAAAAAAAAGGAACGAAACAAAAAAAATCTTATTTCGCTCGTCAAAGTTTTTATTTTTCATTTTATTTTTATTTTACATTTATTTTATGTTATTTTTTTATTTATTTGTCTTATATAGTGAGAAAATAAGAGGAGTGAGAATCGAATCGGTGAAAAAGTGTGCGCGTACATTTATAAAAGAGCTGCATAAAAAGTGCATTAAAGAAGCTCGAAACAATTCGATCGGCGATAAATTGGTGAAAAAAAGTGGTCGCGATTCGGGACTCTATACGCGAGCATGCTCTCCGCTGCCTGCGTGTATGCCGTTGCGGGGTAAAAAGGGAGGCGAGCGATCGAGGAGCGCGCGAGAAGGCTTTTTACGATATTGCAATAAATGAACGAGGAGAGGCAATCCCGCTCTCCGCATTTGGAAAAAATCCCGCGAGGCTCGTGCCCGCTTGATTTTTTATATTTCGTTTATTTATTTATTTTTTTGCCGCCTGCTGATGCTTATATATACAATATATATATAGAGAGAGAGAAAGAGGCTTCGCGAACATCGTCGATGCCTCAGAGCCGGCACTTTAGGCTCATTATAAGAGAGCTGACATCATTATTTCAACTTATTTATGAATCGCGCGCTCCGTCTCTCCGCTTTATCCGCCGAGCGATATCCTCCGCGCATGCATGCATGAACTTATTTCATCCGGCACTCTCTCTCTCTCTATTTTAATTTTTTTATTTTAATTTTAATTTTTTATTTGTTATTTATTCTTTTTATTTTTATTTTGTATAAATTTATTGATTTTTCTTCATTTTATATAGTATGTAATTAAAGTTATTTCCATCTTACTTTATTTGTTTTTAAGTTTATATAATTTTTGTTACATTTTTTGTTACATTCACTTAAATTTTGCATTCTATATAATGCTCATCTACGACATTGTCAAAACATAATATAATCCGCGCATGCATGCATGAGCTTATTTCATCCGGCACTCTGTCTCTCTCTCTATTTTAATTTTTTATTTTAATTTTAATTTTTTATTTGTCATTTATTCTTTTTATTTTTATTTTGTGTAAATTCATTGATTTTTCTTCGTTTTATATAGTGTATAATAAGCTACTTCCACCTTACTTTATTTATTTTCAACTGTATTTAATTTTTGTTACATTTTTTATTACATTCACTTATATTTTGCATTCTATACAATGCTCATCTACGACATATTGTCAAGACATAATATAATCCGCGCGTGCATGCATGAGCTTATTTCATCCGGCACTCTCTCTCTCTTTCTCTCTCTATTTTAATTTTTTTCTTTTAATTTTAATTTTTTATTTGTTATTTATTCTTTTTATTTTTATTTTGTATAAATTCATTGATTTTTCTTCGTTTTATATATAGTTTATAATAAACTACTTCCACCTTACTTTATTTATTTTAAACTTTATTTAATTTTTGTTACATTTTTTGTTACATTCACTTATATCTTGTATTCTATATATAATGCTCATCTACGACATTGTCAAGACACAATAAACATATTCACAGATTCATTTTCGTTCTCTTTCGCCTTCTCCGATTTTTCATTTCCTTTTTATACTCTCGCTTTTCACTTTTATATTTATATTTCACGATTTATTTCGATACATATTATATGTATACATATATTGTATACGTAGTACAATATATATAGTTTATATATTGCTATTAAGATCCGGTGAAAAAAAATAATGGTGAGCGCGGGCGCGCGGCGATGAGAAGAGTATAAAAATAAAAAAAAGATGAATGGGGGGAGTAGGAGGGGGGGGAAATACAGGCAGAGTAAAAGATAGGCAGGTTGTCGAGACGTGTGTGCGGTTTGGAGCGGCCGCACCTGTAATCGTGGTCCTCATATCCTCGCTTTCTGGTCCCCGTGGGCGGGAGGATTCCTCGTCGAGGCGATTTCCTCCCCCGCGCTCGTACGCCATGCTCACATTTTTTTTTCCCGGCGTCGTATTCTCAATGTACGCATCAGGACTGAATTTCTCCGTATTTATATATTTATAAATATGCGCGCGAACACACACGTCGTTTTTCTAGGCGAGAAAGATACGACTTTCCTCTCTCTCTCTCTCTCTCTCTCTTTTAGCTCTACAGCGCGCTAACTTTCCGTCCCTTGAAAAGAAGCGAGAATCCGAAAGTGAATGGAGCCGAAAAAAGGGGATGAAAGAGGAGCGACGAAAGAAGATGCTATGACAATGTTATTTTTATTAAAAATTATTAGATTGTTGATGAACATATCAGAAAATATATATATATATGCATTTGATGCTATGACCATGTAATTTTTATTAAAAATTATTAGTTTGTTGATGAACATATCAGAAAAAATATATATATAATATGTGATAAGCGATTCTTCTCGCGGTGAACAGGTTAAAGACATTTATACGAAAAGTATATATATACTTTAAAAAATAATATATGTTAATTTTTAAACTAAAAAAATACGTACAAAAGCAATTTGAATAATTTTTATATATTTTTATTATGAAAAGTACATTTAAAAACAAAAATTTTGAAAAAAAACCAATTTGGACCATTATTAAAGAAGTTATGAGCAAGAACGATTTTTTAAATCGATATATCTGTTGACCCGGTAATCAAAAAAAAATCTGAAGATTTTCCAAAAAAGTTTTTTTATAGTATCCACTAAAAATTATCAAAAATAGAAGAAAATAAAAAATAAAAATTTTTCTAACTGTCCGATTTGGCGTTATAAATGCTCCGTCTGTTGTAGTGCAAATGTTCCGTATAGATTATTTGTCCGAGACGAACAGATACTAATCGGATGATCGGAAAATAAGAGCGCGGGGTTATTGACTCCCGCGTGTGAGCCATTGAAAATCAACCCCACCGTCGAGATTTTTCAAGATTATTCCCATTCCGACAATATTCGTTCTCGTGAGAAAAACATGGAAGGGGAGGAGGGGAGGGGAAAAAAGAGAGATAGAGAGCGAGGACAAGAATAAAAACCTGTGCGGAGCGATTTTTAATGACGCAGAGCGAAACCGCCCCGAGGTTACTGGCCCACACTATTTGAATAAACGCGTGAGTTTCGAATCGCGATAACATTTACAAAAGCCGGGCGACTCGCTCTTTCTGCTGCTCGCTCATCTCTTTTTACCTCTCCGCCACTTTTTTTTCCTTCCACTGTCATGTAAATTGCAGGGGAAAAAGAAGAAAATATATTTCTTTCGTCTATATACAATATAAAAGTATTTTTTTAACACTATATATTAAATAAACATGTAGGGAGAAATTATTTTTTCTTGTACGACGAATACAATGATTTTTCAGTATTTCAGTATATCGATACTCTTCAGTCGTATGAACAAAATCAGCAAAAAATTTGACGAATTTAAACGTGAAAATAAAAATATATTCAAAATTCAATAAATTTTTTGATTTTTGGGGTTGCTACAGTCTGATGGGGTGGCTCGCAGGATTTTCTTTATTCGTGTTCTTGGGGCGGTAATATAGGTGAATTTTGAGCTACCAAGTTGGCTGATGCTTTGTAAATATGTTCAAAGGGCCTGCTGGCGAGGTCACTGTTCCCGGGTCATTCATATTCGATTACCCCGGTGTGTAATCCATACCCGCGCTGCTATTCTTGCGCGCCTCGGAACGCGAGGAGAATGGGGGGGTAGGGAGCAGATGATGAAGATAGCACGAACCAAGAATACCAGGAGGCAAGAAAAGAGATCGAGGCGAACCTGTCTTGAGAGATTTTCTTTTTTTTCTTTTTTATTTTTTTATTTTTTATTTTTTTATCATCTCTCTCGTTTTGCTCTTTCGCTCTGCTCAAGCTCTCTCTCTCTCTCTTTCTCTTATACGAGACACACACACACACGTTTCCATCAAAATCTATACAGATTCATTAGAGGACAATGGCACGATGAGAGGAAAAATAATAACGACGAGACGATCAGGAATTTACTTTCTAAAAGAAAAAAACTCTGCAACAGACTCCCCTTTCTCGTATAGGAATTCAACGAGGAAAAAATAACGAGAATAAAATAATACCTTAGGTTCTTGCGTTGTGAATCATGCATACTCGCTTTGTAACATATTATGAGACTACACATATATATTCAAATGTCTATGCTATACGAAAAAAAAATTCTGAGCAGAAAATATATTGAAAGGGAAATGACGATTCATCCCCATTTAAGCAATTCTCTTTTTTTACTTTCGTTGCGCATATATATGTATATATTATATATTGTATATTGTATATTTATTATATATTATATGTATATTGTATATTTATTATATATTATATATTGTATATTTATTATATATTATATATTGTATATTTTATATATTATATACTGTATATTTTATATATATTATATATTATATGTCGCGTTCATACTTTTTTTTCTTCCTTTTTTTCACTTCGTTAATTTTTATTTTTTTCTACCGTTCGTTCGCCTTTTTTTCGTTCATTGCAACGCCCGGTGGCTCTTATCTGCGGTTTTATGTTCGACTTTTCGCGATTCTCCGCGCCGGCGTAACAAACGGGGTAGGAAAAAAAGGAGAACGAGCGAGAAGCGTGCGCAGAAGCTCGAGGATGAAAGCGACGACGCGCTGAGCCAATCTTTTCCCTCTTTCTTTCTTTTTTCTCTTTTTTCTTCATCTCTTCTCGCCTCATCGGCCCCTCAGTGTTCTCTTTTTTTTCTCGCGTATAGCTTTTAACTTTTACAAAAGCCCGACAGCAGGACGACAGGTTTATTCGCATCCGCACCGAGAGTCGTACCTCCGGATTTGCCTGCTCCGCATCTTCAAAAAAATATACGTATACGTATATACGTCATATGTGCATTTTCTTGCTCATCATTTTTTAGTGTAAATATTTTTTTTGTAGAATACTTCATTTTTTAGTGCCTATAGAATTATATAAAAATATGTTTGTGTCTCATAAAACTCAAAAACTCGACGATTGCATTTTAACAGACGAACGTTTATATGTATTTTTTATTTTTAAGTTACAAAATTTTAAAATATTTAACAAATTACGAACAAATGACTGGGTGATTTCACCTCATTCCGAATAATGGCTGAAATCTGCCTCCTTCGATTTTGCTGAAATGTGGTAAAAAGTTTTTTATTATTTTAAAATAAAAGTTCTGCCAAAGGTAAAAATTAAAAAAAATTTTTTGGAAAGTTAAATTTTCAATTTCGCCACTTTAAGATTTTCTCAAGTATTAAATATTTCAAAAACTATTTTACTTACAGACATGAGTCTAAACGCAATTTTCTTAATTTTTTTAAATAAAGAAATTTTTGCTATCGAGCTTCATTTAGTAATGAAAAATGTAGAAAATTACTGATATTGCATTTTTTATTGACAGTAAATTTTATTATACCTGCTAGTTATATATGCTACATTTGAAGAGTTGCGCGGCCTATTTTTTGTCGCAACACACTTGTTACCCATCGTGCACCGCGCTCATGCTCGATGCGATTCCTCATCTCCGGATGAGGGTTCACACGATCTGTGGGAACGTTTCCTGCTCGACACTTATTGTGGAGAGCAGCGAGTCTGGTGCGGAAGGTCGCCGAAAAAAAAAGAGTTTCCCTTCCGTAAACACACACGGTTATAGAAAATAAAATTTCCTCATCTGGAGCAGGATTTTCAAGCTGATCGTTCGAAAAAAAAACGATCTCTGCTTTGAAAAAAGTGAGCTCGGTGATTCAGCAAATTTCCGTTCGACAGGGAAAATATCGTACCTGAATGAAAAATTGTTTGCTCGAAACAAAGAGATGGAACGCGAGGAGGAAAAAGAATTATTGACAGATCGTCCAAGATCGATGCGCATGATATATTGCTTTCTCATTAGATTTTTTTTGAGGAAAAAAAAATTGGGATCTAATCCCTTAGTCTTTTTCACAGGATATACTTTTTTTGGAATATGCAATATATAGATATATATATATATATATATATATATATGTATATTTTTACAGGATATTTATTCGGTCGATCAAACGGAGTGACTTCTTCGAAGATCGCTTTTTCATTTCTTTTTTTTCTTTTTTTTCTCCAATGCTGTGCATATTTTTATTCTTTTTATAGTATACAATATGTATATACATATTTTTTTTTGTTTTTCTTGAATGATCCACTATCGTGTTTGCCTTAAATATTATTTTACGACTCGCGCAGTCCTTTCTTCCAGTCACTCCTACACCTTTTTACCTTTTCCCTCGTTCTGCTCCCTTCCTTCCTTTTTTCCTCTTTTTTTCTCCTCCATCACACCGCAACTTTTCTTCCCGGCTCCCATTCATAAAGCCAGACAAACATTGTGGTTAGACAATCGTTTTACAACCGCATTAATAATACTGGATTGCAGACCCCGCCGTTGCTATATATCATCTCCGACTTCTTTTTTCCATCATCCTTCGTAAATAAAAAATTTTTTTTTCGTCACTTCATATCTTTGTCACATATTTTCCTTCATCATTTTCCTTCATCATTTGTTACTTTATTTAAAGTCATAACCACAAAATTATTATTAAAAAAATGTCAAACTCGCCATCGTGTACTCGATATTCTATACACAATCAAACGTCCAAGTATTTATTTACTAGAAATATTGTTTAAAATTAATACATAAGGTGAGTTTTGGATCGCCAAAATATCAGAAAGTAGTTTAGATGTGAATTCGAACCAGATTTTTTTGTTTCAATATTTTTAAAATAAAGATAAAGTGCGAAAACCCTTAGCTGGTCAACTATTGGGACGTTTACCTTGTCCACGGATATACCCTTTTGTGTAGAGAAATGTTTTTGTCGCCGAGTCTTTTCCCGGCGGTGGAGCAGGGTTGCCGATCTCGAGAGTATATGTATCTATATATATATATATATATTTATACTATATAGGAATAGGGATCGCATCTGTCACTTGCGGAAACGGCTGCACCCGCGGCTTCCGTTCTGGTGTCGCGTTACCGCACCCTCGGGGGTTAATACACGTACACACACACATACTATCTCTCTCCCTCTCCCTCTCTCTCATTCACGGGCACCTTTTTGCCGCCTCTCGCACGATTCAGACATTAAACTCTCTGTCACTCTATGCGCGCACTGACGACCTCGTAGACGAACTCTCCCAAAAGAAAATGTATATATATATAATATATAATAATATATAACTTCGAGAAAGCAGGTGGCTACTTAATTATTAAACATGTATATATTTTTATACGTATATACGTATTTTTATACGTATATATACACAAGCACGATCTGTGCACGAGGATTAATTCATAATCACGCTCACATATTTTTTTTTTATATATTTATATATATGCGACCAAAAAGAGGTATAATATATATATGAAATATATAGATGATGCTCGTATGGGAAAAAAGGTGCGATATGAATATAGTACACTGAAAACGAAATTTGGTTGATTCAACAAAATATTTGTTTCAATACGTTCAACGATATTATTTTGCAAATTGAACTTAATTCTTGGTTGATTTAAATCTGTTCTCAGTGTATGTGTATTATTGTATATATTTATATATAAATGCACATAAATGTATAATATATATAGAAGAAATAAACAAAAAAGAAAGAGAAGAAACGATATGACCGTTTAGTCGTTGTCATCTGACAAGAACCGTCGCCACGGTTTCAGCGTCAAGGCAAAGAGGTCGAGGGTCGCCCGATAGAACGCGAAACACAATCGCGGAAAGCAAATATGGCGCGCACACGCTCATGCATCCGCAGCAGCCGCTGATGCGCTGTGTGCTCTCTGCCGATCATCTATTTTTAAAAAATTTTTCTGTATACTTTCTCGATGATCTTTCATTTTTATTATTTATTTTTTATCATTCGACAGCATAATAATATCATCATCATTCGATACATTATAATACACTGAGAAAAAATTTTGGTTGAATCAACAAAATTTCAGTTGGTTAAACCAAAGTTTTGTTGAATCAACAAAATTTCAATTGAGTAAACCAAAATTTTGTTGAATCAACGAAATTTCACAAAATTTTTTTTCAGCGTACATACACGGAGAGAAAAAGTCCGAGAAAAATTACCATGCTGTCTCTATAAAGCGTGTGCAAATAACGACAAGTATAGGAAATTTTGCCATACTGCATGGTAAAAATTCTAACGCTTAAGACCAATTTTTCCAAGATTTTTCAGAAAATTTCCATGCAGCACGGTAAAATTTCTAACGCTTTAGAACAATTTTTCGAAGATTTTTCAGAAAATTTCCTATGCATGTCGTTTGCACAAGCTTTATAGAGACAGCATGGTAATTTTTCTCGGACTTTTTCTCTTTGGGAATAATTATTTCACTAAAATAAGTGATTCGCGAATATGGCCTCTTATCGCATCAACATCTAATTATCTTTATTTTAAAAGCCTAATAAAACAATTGCATTTTTTTAAATAATGCGGATGTAAAATATATGTGTATGGGTATATATATATGTGCAAGGATCGATTTCATCGGCGGATCGTGCATGTGCGGCCAGAGATGTGGAAAGATACGTATATCGATAATAAATCGCAAAAAAAGTCAATAATCTCACTATAGCAAAGTCTCGATATTTAATGACGTAATAAGAGCAGAAGAATAATAAAGAGATGAATAAAAGAGGAGGAAAATGCAAATAAATGACAAATAAAAGAATAACAATTTAAAAAAGAAAAAGATAGCGAAAAACTCCGTGTGTGGTGTACTCGTATGTATTATTATTGATATATATATATTCATTCTCGATGCAAATTCGTTCTGACAAGTCTTGAATCTCGCACACGCGCAGATGGTATAAATTTATTTTTTTATCACTCGTGATACATTTTCTATTTTATTTTTTTCTCATTATATATTATTGCTCGTATACGTGTGTGTACTAGACTCATTATCTTTGAAAGATTCATTATCTTTTAAATATAATATACAATAATTTATCGTAAATTATATTATCAATATATTTCAATTAAAATTTTTATAAATTTATTAAAAAATAAAAAAAAACAAAAAAATGCATGAGAGGACAAAAAGTGTCGGCGCAGGATGATGTTTTTTGTTATCTGAAATATGCGCGAGGCTCGGTATCTGGACGACTGACCGTGAACTCGAAACCTCTATCTCGACGTGTGTGCACGCGTGAATATAAGAAGCAGAGATCGAGAGAGGCTTCAATGCAGAGAAAAGCTGATCTCGTCGGATGCAACGTGACCCTTATTATTATCGCAAAAAGTGTCGGCCTTTGACCCCCCGAGGCGATCCTTCCAGATTTTCTCGAGCAGGCGACGAAAAAAAAAAGAGCCAAATGCATTATTTCGATATTGAGAGAGAGTGTCTTATCCTCAAAGCAATATAAGAGCACGAGGGGCAAATTAGCAAAAAAATATAAAATAAAATAAAATTAAATTAAAAAAAAAAAGGAAGAATAAGGGACGATATGTGCGCGAGTGAAAAATGGAAGGAAAAGCGCTTGTAACTCGACAGATAACCGCGTGCGAGAATATGGCGCTGCACTTGCGTGCATATATATGTATATATATATATATATATAAATACACCGGCACGAGAGAGAATATATGTTGCCGACAATAAATAAGACTTCAATGCGCGAGTGCAGGGACGAGCTGAATAATCATCTCTCGTGATCCCAGCGTGAAGGAGAGCGACCGCGAGAGATAGCGCGACGTGAACTCGTCCCGGCGATGCGCCGAGCGATCGATCCGCGAGCGAGACATCGCATCCTGGGTGGTAATAGGCCAATGTCTCGCTATATATATATATATATATATATATATATATATATTAAGGTAAACGTCCCAATAGTTGGACTTGTCACAATAGTTGGACTATTTTTGCCATATTATTTTTTTTACACTGAGAAAAAATTTTTGTTGTATCAACAACATTTCAGTTGATTAAACCAAAATTTTGTTTAATCAACAACATTTTAGTTGATTAAACCAAAATTTTGTTTAATCAACAACATTTCAGTTGATTAAACCAAAATTTTCTTAAATCAACAACATTTCAGTTGATTAAACCAAAATTTTTTTTCAGTGTATATTTCAATTATTTTTTTCGCAGTAAAATCGTATGGATTATTTTTCCTGTATTCATAACTTTAATTTATTGGAACAAACTTTGCTGAACCCTATAGATACATAGGGTCAATTTTCTATCCAACTATTGGGACATCGTACATATTTAAACGTTCAAGTATTTATTTACTAGAAATATTGTTTAAAATTAACACATTAAATCAGTTTTGGATCGCTAAAATATCTGATAATAGTTTAGATATGAATTTGAAATAGATTTTGTTGTTTGAATATTAAAAAAAATAATAATAAAGTGAGAAAACAAAATGTGAGTGAGAAAACAAAACAACAAAATGTATTTACAAAAATTTTTTGAGCGATCCATTGAAAGGTGTATTAAAGTTTGATGTATTCAATCAATTCAATTTTTTCCGAGTTTAAATACGTATTTTTGAACCAATGTTTATGCCGATAGGTCGATTTTTATATAGAATTTCATACTCTGCAGCACCATCTAGTCATGATGAATTAAAATAAAGTAGCCTATATTCAAATCGACGTTGAAAACGATATGATAAATTTCATTCAAATCCGTGCAACAATTTTTGCGTGATTGAGTAATAAACATCCAAAAACATACAAAAATTCACATTTATATATTTAGTAAAATTTTAGTAAGTAAATATATATGCATAGTAATATATTATATATATTTATATACAGAATATAGTCGTATATATATATATATTAAATTTTTGTTTTTAGCGAGTATATATATGCGTTTATTAATATGATCGAGATGCGCGCCCCGGACGGCATTATGTACAAGAGCTGAGTGCAATAAAATAAATAATCGTGATCGTTTGTCACGCGAGACTATAGTATATTTTATTTCTCCTCAGTTGAGCATCAGGGAAGATGAGCAGCGGCGGTAGGACGAAAAAAAAATGAAAGAATCGTCGTCGTTGTCGTTTTAAAAAGTCTTATAAAAATGAGGATCGTATTATATATTCCGCTTACATGCGGCTTCGCGACCTCGACGAGAGGTCAATATATACTATATATATGGTATATGAGCCCGTGTACATATATATATGTGTACCTCATCATACTCGTCCACCAAAATTATTTAAGACGAAGTACATTTTTCTCGAGCCGGAAATAAAAAAATGAAAAAATTGCGCGCGAGCAATGACGATTTGACGATGACCCCTACGATTTTTATTTTACTTTTTTAATATTTTATTGTCAAGTAAAAAAATGAAGTGTTTATGCCAATTTTTAGCATAAACACGTACTATCGTAACACGTACCGAAATTCAGTAAAATTCTTTTGAAATATTTATGGGTACTATACTAAGATATTGTAACTTAATATAGGGAATCACCTTTTTGTTTTTTTAAATGTATTTTTAGGGGAAAAAATGAAAATTGAGAAAAAACATTTTTTTGATATCTTTTTGGCCGTTATGAACTCAAAAATTGAATTTTCTTTCAAAGTGACCCCTTCGATTTTTTAAAATTCATAACATTCTACATTTAAAAAAAATTTTTTTGATCCCATATCGAACATAGTATCCAAATATAACTTCATTTTGAAAAAAAATTGCCCAATCGCAGAGCAAAAAAAAGATCGAAATTAAAAAAAAATGGAAATGCTCATATTTAAAGTAACAAAATAAATCTCTTTTCCTCAACTTTCATTTTAATATAAATTATTATTTTTGCGTTTGAATAATTTAAAAAGTGTGGATAGCGTGATGAGCCCGTTCATGCGCGCGGGATTCTCCTCGTTTTTCATCCTTTCCTTTTCATTAAATATAAACGATGAGGCGGTTGACCAGGGCGCCAACGGGCTGGGACGACGTTTCGCGTCGTTGGCCGTCGTCGTCGTCGTCGCCGGAGTGGATGGTCGCGATCGAGAGACGCGACGGTGCGCGAGAGATCGTTTCGCGGTTGTACACGCTTAAATGGAGAGAGAGAGCGAGAGAGAAAGAAAAAAAGAGAGAAAGAGAGAGTTCGCTGGCCGATTAGGACGCAAATCATTCAGGTGCCCCGCTGGCTAGAGCGCAGAAACTTGCTCTAGGGAGAAAATATACTGAAGAACAAGAAGAAGAAGAAGAAACAAAAAGTGCGAGAAAGCCAGAGTGCGGTTTATTAAAAATGAAGAATATGCGAATAAATAAATTATGTTAAAAATAATAATTGGAAAAAAAGGAGAATGAAAATAAGAGAAGGATGTTGGGATGGGCCGCAGTCACGTGTGGCCTGATCACGTAGCTTCGCATTAGCCAGGCGGGAGAACGTGCGTTCCCGAACGACGAGGACCCGCTGACAAGCCGGACAATAATCCGCGGGGAGCGCGCCGGCAACTCCTGCTCGCTTCGTCGAACATCGTAAAACAAAAATCAACAAATTTCAATTTATATCATTTAAACGATTTTATATAATAAATAACACTATATTCTGTGCAATGAGGGAAAAAACGTCGTAATTGTTAGATAACTAAGGGTTTTCACACTTTATCTTTATTTTAAAAATATTCAAATGAAAAAATGTGCTTCGAATTCGCAAATAAACTATTGTTTGATATTTTGGCGATCTAAAACTCACCTTATGTGTTAATTTTATGTAATTTTTCTAGTGAATAAATACTTGGACGTTTGAATATGTAGGATGTACCAATAGTTGGACAAAAATCAATCCTGTCTCTAGGATTGAACGAGTTTCTTCCAATAAATTAACTTTTTATGATAAATACACCTCTTTGTATGTGAAAAATAATCCATATGATTTTATTGGTAAAAAATAATTCAAATAAATATAGAGCTCTTACCGTTTCGACCACTTTTGGACCTGACCACTTTCAATTTTGCTGAAACTTTTTTAACATTTTCTACTCTCTGAGAATTTTTTCAGATTTTTTCATCCAATCCAAAAAAAAAATTATGAATTTTTTAAAAAAAATGCTCTTTTTTTTAAATAGCCATAACTTTTCCAAAAATTGAGTATTCGGGACGTTTTTTTTGAAATTTTCGTAATTAGATGTACTACATATTTCAAAAAAAGAAACATTCCAATAACTCAATCTTTGAAAAAGTTATGACTATTTAAAAAAAAGAACATTTTTCTCAAAAATTCATAACTTTTTTTGGATTGGGTGAAAAAATCTGAAAAAATTTTCAGAGAGGTTTTCAATAGGGTAAAAAAATGATAAAAAAGTTTCAGCAAAATCGAAAGAGGTCTGGTCTAAAAGTAGTCGAAACGATGTGGAATAGCTCATACAAAAATAATATATATAAATAATATAGTAAAAATTGTTCAACTATTGGGACATGTTCATCTATTGGAACGTTTATCTTACACAACATTCGAAATAACATATAAAAATTATTGTCAATGGATATACTCTATATATATATAGTATTATTGAATATAAAAAAGCAAAAAAAAGGGAATTGAATATTGTGCATAAGAATAAGGATTGCAACAGTATCGAGTGCAGAAAGAGAGAGAAAATAGAAACTGTCGCAATGTCACGAGAGATTCATCGTATTCCGAGAGAGAGAGCACACGAAGAGATAGAGGATAGATAGGGGGCAACTTTGCGAGGCCTGTCGCGTCGTATTATGCAAAACGTCACGGTTGCCAGGAGACTTGGGCCTCCTATAACGCACCTATCATCCTCTATACACTATATGTACCAATATACATATTACGTATTTATTTTTTCAATTTTATACTATTTCCAAATTAAGGGCAATTAATTTTCATTATATAACTACAAAAGGAATTTCTGATCAAAAAGGCTCTTAAAACGAAAAAATGAAATTGAAAAAAATTTTACGAATTTTTTAAGAAGCAATAATTTTAATTTTTCAAAAATGGTACCCTTTATTTTTCCAAAAATGGTACCCTTTTCATTTTTTCAAAAGTCTTCAAGAGATGATAATTTGTAAAATAATTAACATATTAACATAATTCCTGCGCCATTTGCATCGTTTTGCAAAAATCTTTGCGAATCACAAAATGTTGTTTTTACGAAAAAGAAATTTTCGTGTTTGTATATATATAGTATATACTGTTTTCTGCCGTCGTACCGAGATTATTTCTATTGAAGAGAAAAAAAAAGTGGGATCGCAATAAGGATCGCGCACCATATAGGAGAACATAATGCGACATTTCACTTTTTTTATTTTCGCTCTTTCCTGGTTATACCGCGTTCCGCTGCTTCCGGTTTCTAATGCATCCTGCCGAGATCCAATGGATCCGCGAGAAACAAGGAGGAGGGAGGAGGGGGAGGAGGAGGAAAGAAATCACAATTGTGCCTGGTCGGAGCAGGACGACGATATTCCATAAATGGCAAGTTCTAAATAACGTTCCCGTTTCCCAATGTCTTTCATGGCAAAAGTTATCCTCCTTGCTCCTTGCTCCCCCTTATCTTGTTCACCTCAATGCTCACGAGCAGATTCCTCTCTTATACTGCACACACACACACACAAATACACAATGTTCTATATATAGTCTAGCTCTTATTCTAGAGCCAGATCTGGGCTACAGATATATGCGTATTATGTATTACAACAAATTTTTTTTTCTCCCTTATATACATATATGCATATACTCTCTATTTCCTCATCCCTCAATCGTCGCAACGAGAATAATAATGAGAGTGCATACACTGCTTTTTCAAAGAATTTTGTTTGTACGTACACTGAAAACAAATTTAGTTCGAAAATATTTGCAATTAGTTGAAAAAATATTTATTTGATATAATTAAACTTCGATTAAATCAATAAAGAATTTATTGGGTGTGCAAATAAGTTTTGAGGTTTTTTGTTGTAATTTTGAAGCTTTATTCAGAAAAATTGGTACTATAGATTTTATTGAAAGCACAAACTGATTATTATAGGGGAAAATGAGAATGTTTTTACATGAATATTTATATAAGATGGTCCTATACGATTTAATACTAGTTACGTAATCTTATGTAAACCCCTCAAAACTTATTTGTACAATTATAATAGTTCAATTTGCAAAAAAAATATCATTGGATGTATCAGAACAAAAATTTTTGTTAATTCAACCAAATTTGATTTTCAATATGTCAAAATTTTTTACTCCTGCTTCATTCTCTCAATATCCAAATGGATTATTATAGTATATATGTATATGTCCATATATGGATAATATTTATTATTTTAATAGAGAGTTTATTTATATTATGTAAGCGCCATGTGTGCTTCTTGAAAAATATTTGTGAAATATATCATGGTGTTTAGCGGAGGAAAGAAAAGTAGTAAAAGGCATAAAATGATTTTTCAACAGCTTGAAACTAAATAGGAGAAAGGGACGAAGATAATTTATGCCCGAGAGGAATTTCGACTTTATTTTGTTTATTTAATGATATTGAGGTAAATCGTTGGTGTTATGATAGGGAGGCGCCGCATTGTTCGGGGTAGAGATGAGGTTACTTTCTCGTTATAGTATGAGTGGCGGCGAGTATGGCGAATAACCCAAGAGGTAAGGAGCAGAGAGAGAAAGAAAGAGAGAGAGAGAAAGAAAGAGAAAGAAAGAGAAAGAAAGAAAGAGAGAGAGAAGGAAATAGAGAGAAAGAAAGAGAGAGAGAGAGAGAAAGAGAAAGAAATAGAGAGAGAGAAAGAGGTAAAGAGCAGAGAGAGAAAGAGAGAGAGAGAGAGAAAGAAAGAGAAAGAAAAACAGAGAGAAAGAAATAGAGAGAAATAGAGAGAAAGAAAGAGATAGAGAAAGAAAAAGAGAGAAAGAGATAGAGAAAGAGAAAGAAAAAGAGAGAGAGAGAGTCGAGCTCTGTACGCGATATGTGAGCAGCCCGGAGAGATAAAACAGCAGCTCTTGCGCGCCCCCCGTATACAGAGATGCACACACGCGAACGAAGAAGCTAGCTGCTTATTCCTCGAGAGAGCTGGTGGACGGAGTCTTGCTCTGCTCCTTTATGCATCGCTCTCTCGTACTCTCTCTCTCTCTTTCTCTCTCTCTTGTCGAGCGCGCCGCCCGCGCGCTCCGGCGATCCGCCCGGCCGGTTAAAAACCCGCGAGAGGTGCATCTAATGGGGCGACAATCGCATATCGTTAGGCGGATACAGCCCAGAGACAACCTGCTGCTGCTTCTTTTTTTTTCTTTATTCACTTATTTCACCCGCGCCCGAGCTCTTTCATATAAACAACAACAGCGACAACAACAACCATTGAAAAATAATGGAAACAAAAAGTCAGGGGCTCCAGACACGATCTTTTCTTCGCTCTATATCCAATTATGTGCAGAAATTCAAATTTTTACTACTATTTTCGTAACTGCAATGCATCGACGGCATCTCGAGACGGTTTAAGGTTGTTTGATAGTTAAAAGCGTTTATTTAAGGAAAATTTGGAAAAATTTGTATGTTTTAAAGAAAAAGGAAAAAAAAATTGAGTGAATAAAGAGTCGAGTAACTCTATATACCGTTTACACTGAAAGTATGGTATTGATGAGTATGATATTTTACTATACAAAAGTGATAACCATATATCGATTATTATTGAACTAATTATATTTTATTTAAATCCTATTATATACCCTGCATATATTACATTGAAATATAAAAATGTAATTAATTGTAATACAATTAGTATAGTTGTCACTTTATGGTAAAATTTATTGTCGTGATTTTTTGGACAAAATTGAACACTCTCGAAGTTCAGTACGAGTGAAGAAAATTCAATAAAAATATAATAATTACATTACTTCTTACTGAGATAATATTATAAAAAATTCGTAATCTTCTACCTTTTCATCGACACTATTTTTTTGTGAAGGGTAGCGAAACCCCTTTTTTTATAGCACTTTGCTATCGAACTACCTTAAAAAATTGTACAAAAAGGATTGTTAAAAATACCAAAAAAATTATATTAAAAAAAAGCATAAAAAAATGTCGCTGAGGGAAAATTTAAAATGATAGTTAAAGAAGCAAACGAATAATCATTGAGCGTGTATACCGCTTGGTGGGGAATTCCAAGGATATGAGATTTCTTCCAGGAGAAGGAAGAAAGAAAGGTGGAAATGTGCAGGGAGCGGACATCACAGGCGGGGGATGAGTGTTGGAGTGGAAGATTCGAGCGAGAGGAGAGCCGAGCGAACGGGTTAGGTATGTTGTTTAAATAAGAGCAACGAGAGAGCGAGAGAGAGTGCGAACGATGCGAAAACGAGAAAAAATAAGAGTAAAAAAGGATGAGCCAAGAGAATAACCAGAGAGTGAGAGAGAGAGAGAGAGAGGGAGAGAGAAAAGGTACCAAGGGCGAAAGTAGTGTGCGTCGATCTACCGCGCGCACCAAAGTTTCTCCCACTCACTTTTCGACGATCGAGCGCGCACGCGCACTCGAGCTTCGCTCGCAGACGATCGTAAACGCGTGCGCGTTCTTCCTCGATTTTCCTTCTCTCTCTCTCTCTCTCGACGGGGCTTCCTTCAAGGAATACGTGTATAATTCGATCCATGCGACCTTTGCCGAGAATTCGCGCTCGCGCGAAAACAAGTGGAGCGGCAAAGTGTATCGAAATTTAGATGGCAAGGGGCAAATTTCTTTTTCGTTTTAAGAATTTGGCCACGTTTTTATGGTAATATGTAATATGGCAATGTGTGGGTGTGCGTGCGGATATATTTGAATTTTCAAGCACGTTTTATTACGTGTATATAACTAGCAGGCTTCGCGCCCTCGCGGTAATAGAAAAACTGATCCAGAATCCAGTTTTTTGGTTCATTCAATATGAATTCTTCAATTTCGCCGCAAATAATTAACATTTTCGTTATCTACGGGAAATTTCCGATCGAGTAGGCTCTTAAAATCGAAAAAAAAAATTTCAAAAAATTTGGTGAATCACACTGGGTCTCACGGACCCATGGAAATTTCAATCAGCAATATCTTTCCGTTTTCTTGTCGAAATGAACTTTGTAAAGTGTGATTTATAAAGATTTTTGCAAAATGAAGCGAATGACGTTGGATTCACGTTAATTCATCAATTTTTCAAAAAGTTATGACGCTTTGAAGATTTTTGAAAAAATGGAAAGGGGTATACCTTAAAAAATTCGCAAAATTTTTCAAATTTTTTTTTATCGATTTTAAGACCTTATTCGATCGGAA
>JAPYYW010004600.1:0-10869 GCA_030522545.1 Cremastinae sp. A BG-2022a
ATAAACTCAATCTCGCAAATCACTGTGAACGTCAGAAAAATGTCATAAAAACAAGAGAAACTTTTGGATTTGACTGTCACAGACCAACCACCTTAAGGATGTCTAATAGTAAATGGATTGCCATTCGGCGATTCCCGACAATATATATCGTCCCGAGTTTTATATTTTTGTTGGCAACCGAGTTTTTAGCGGCGGGGGAAAAAAAGCTCACGGTGCACCTCGCGGAACGCCCGCGCGAGTTTGAAATATTTTCGCGAGGATCCAACTCTCCCAGTTTATTAAGGCTATTCAAGACGCGCCTCTGAGACATCATTGTGGATACAATTTGGTCTTATTCATTCCTTTTCCTCCCCCACCACCATGCCGTCCCATAGCTCCGGATATCCAAATGTTTTCGAGCTTTTGTGCTTTTTCTTGTGCTTATCTTTTTCATTCTTTTTTTTTCTTTCTTTTTCTCCGTCGTTATCTCGGGCATTTTTATTTCTAACTTTTTTCCGCTTGTTTACTTTATTTTCATTATTGTATAGGTTTAAAAAAAGGGATTCATATAAGGATCGATCGTTTATAAAGTTAAAATCATTGACTGAAAATTTATAAAGAATGATTTATAGAAAAATTGAACAAATTTTCCTTACAACGAGTTTCGTATTTTTTTTTTCAATTGAAATTTGAATCATTTAAATTATAATTGATTAATTTACAGCTGAAAAATTACAATCTTGAGAATTTTTACTTGAAAATGTTTAAATATTTTGAGTTCAAATACATTGATTACTTAAAAATGTTATCGAGGTAAATTTTGAGTATAATATAATTGTGTGCTATTTTTTACATATTGTTCAAAATAATTGTATACAATTTTTTACATTGTTCAAAACAATTTCACATATTTTTTTACATTATGTAAATCAGCATCTCACAGTTTTTTACATCTTGTAAAATAATTATGTAAAACAATTTTACACAATTTTTTACATTCCTTAAACTCGTTTTTTTCTAAATATTTTATAGATTTTTTCGCATTCTATAAACGAATGTTTACATATACACGGAGAGAATTTAAAATGAATTTTTGTGATGAATTTCACGGTAAAAATTACCATGATATATTTCAATGCGGTAGCAAGTGAGAAAAACGTAATAATTTGTATGCGATAAAAGTTTTTTTAAACTCACGTTACAGAAAAATTCAAATACGTAATTAAAATTGAAATAATTTTATTCAAGCGCGCACGAAAATTTTTATTTAACACTCATTAAATTTTATAATAAATCTTAAACTAAATTATTGAAAAGACAATACTTTTTATAGACATTTTTAAAATGCATAAAATAATAAAATGAAAAGTAAAGTTTCGCTTATATTATATATTTATAAAATTTAAGTTTTGCATATTTTATTACACATCAAAATTTACTAGAAAAATCTGGTAAAATTTTCTATCCAAAGAATTTTTTTTTTAATTTTCGTGAAAATCTCTGTTGTATTTGGTAATAATAAGCAAATTTTCAGGCTTGTCATCTGGTTACCGTTACTGCACGCTAATTTTTAATATTTAATTCTCTCCGTGTATACTTTACACGATTTTTTACGAAAAAAATCCTCAAAAACATAGTTTTACACAATTTTTAAAGCTTAAAAAAAAAAAGAAACAATTCTCATATAATAGGCTTTTTTTTCGTCCAATCGGAGGCTCTCGGGAGGGACGGAAAAAATCTGTGACCGAGATTCGCGGTAACTTGGGAGCGTTTTCGCGGGTCCGGTATATTGCGGGGAACGAAAGGACGCAGAAGAGAAAAAAGCGGGTGGCCAGTGTCCATTTATTGTCTCGCGACGAGAGGCGCGATTCTTCTGAATTTTCCATTCCCCACTCTTTTTTTTTTGACTCTGTTCTCTCTCTCTCTCTCCCTCGCTCTTTTTTCCTCGTCTATCGCGTTCTCGTACAATCAAAGGAATCCTATCTTCCCCAACAATGCCCGGCCACCGCGGAGGACCGAGAGTGGGGGAAACGTGCTCGCGCGATAGCTTTGTACCCTGAGCGTAACAACGGTTGGATTTCTGCGTGAATGGACGGCATCCAGGAACTCGGTCTCTCTGAATCCACCAGTCTCTCTCTCTTTCTCGCTCTCTCTCTCTCTCTCAATTTTTTACTCTTTTTTCTATAGCATTTTGTTCCCTTTCAAATTTTGCTATATTTAAAAAAAAATATATATATAATATTATATGAAAAAAAAATCAATTTTTTGTTAAAAAGGGAAATATCAAATTGTTTAGAGTTTTGGAAATATAGAGATTACATCAGTGTGTATATATAAGTATTGATATGACACTGATTTGTCGAGTTTATTGTAGAATTTTATTAAACGTGCACATATACGAGCTCGAAGGGTTTATATTTTTTTATTTGTTTTTGGTACTGTTTTGTTCTCTTTAAAATGTTGCTATATTTAAAAAATATATATACATAATATTATATGAAAAAAAACATCAATTTTTTTTGTAAAAAAAAACTGTAAAACACAGTGTGTAGTATTAATGACACAGATTTGTCGAGTTTATTTATTGCAGAATTTTATTAAATATGCAAATATGCGAGCTCGACGAGTATATTTTTAGATATCTTATATGGTGTACTATTTTGTTCATTTAAAAATTTTTTCTAAATTTATCAATCATTAATGCAATGACAAAAATAACATATGTTAGCATCAGTGTGATGTTAAAGAACCTTTCCTTAAAATTTCTTTAAAGTTTTAAAATGATTCTAAAGATTTTAAAGATTTTAAAGATGATTTCTTCAAAATTTGTTCACTTTATTCATTCTAAAAAAATCTTTTATCCCTTGATTCTTCTATTATTTAGAAAATAATTCAATGCAAATACCGTGCTATTTCTCAAAAATCTTCTTAATTTATAATCTTTTAATTCTTAAGGGTCTTGAGTATCTGTATAGAGCAAAAAATCAAAAGTTTAACGTTTTTCTCCCATACGAAGTCGATTGAGAGTAAAAAGTTACATATTAAGAAAAGTTGCTGCAAATCAACTGAAGAAAAACATATTTAAAATTCAAGATCGTCCAATGACAAGTTTACTCTCTATGTAATTGCACACAAAAAAATGATGAAATTTTTTGGAAAAATTAGCTGAAGCTTTTTTTATGCTATACAAAGATCAATTCAAAATTTCACTTAAATTAAGAAGCTCGTTATTGAGATATTTATTATAAAAAATTGCAATTTCAAATACGTACTCTTATGAGCAGATACAAAAAAAATATGTAGTTATTTGTAACAATTAATATCTCAATAAGAAGATTCCAAACCGTCGTTCAATTTTTACACAACCTTTTAGAGATATTACATCCTTAAATATTGATGGAAATACAAATATGTATACAGCCCTAATAAAAGTATAAACATTATTGCTATTGTGAACGGGGTCCAAAAAAGACAAAAAAATGTAAAGAAAATAGAAAAAAAGAGAGAGATGAGAGAATGGATCTTTATAGAGATTTCACTCTTTGCAAATTATTCTTCCAAATAAATGATACCTTTAAAAATAATTCCATGCAAGTATCATGCTAATTCTCAAAAATTTTCTTAACTCATATAATCCCTTAATTCTTAAATGTTGATGGAAATACAAATATATACAGCAATAAAAAAAAGAAGTATATACATCATTGATATTGTTATCGGGGTCCAAAAAAAACAGAAAAATGTAAAGAAAATAGAAAAAAAGAGAGAGACGAAAGAATGGATCTTTATAGAGATTCCGCTCTTTGCAAATTGTTCTTCCAAGTAAATTATACCATTAAAAATAATTCCATGCAAGTACCATGCTAATTCTCAAAAATCTTCTTAACTCATACAATCCCTTAATTCTTAAATATTGATGGAAATACAAATATATACAGCAATAAAAAAAATAAGTATATACATTATTGATATTGTTATCGGGGTCCAAAAAAGACAGAAAAATGTAAAGAAAATAGAAAGAAAGAGAGAGAAAGAGACGAGAGAATGGATCTTCAACGATCCACTCTTTGAGTCACTCTCTATCCGAATCCCTACCCCGTAACGCGCGGAGCGTGCATTGTTTACAGAGTGATGAGTCTTCACACTGGCGCGGGGGAAGCCCCGAGACTCTCTCTCTCTCTCTCTTTCCCTTTAGTACCATTCCATTCTTCCGCGTTCTCGCCCATTGTTCACGAGAGTTCCTTTATACCGGAATAAAGTATCAAGCGAGCCCCCGACACAATGTACCCCGCCATTGCGTTACCGCTCTCTTTCTTTCTCTTTTTCTCTTTTTCCCTTTTTTTCTCATTCTCGCTCCACTTTTTATTTATTCTTTCTCGTCTTCCCTCCTCCTCCTCCTCACTCTTCCCCCTCTCCCCCCTCTCTCTTCTTTATTTTACCTCTTTCTTTTTTTTCGACTCTCTTCGTGCTTTTTTCGCCTCTCTCCTCTCCTCGTTCCATCTTTTTTTCTTCTCGTTCTCTCTCTCTCTCTCTCTCGCCTCCCAGGACGACCAGCGGCCACGCGCTTCCTCCTCTCCGACTCCCTATACGGTCGACGACACCGTCCACTGCGACCATTTAGAATTCAGATTTCCGTATCTTTTTCCTTTGCTCTCTCCGCGACTGCGATCTTACGCTTTTTTCCTCCTTGGCTTTGCCGAACGCAGTCCTCTCGAATCGACACACTTTTTCGTCCGTATTTTACACCTGGGACTTTTATATCGCGTTATCACGAATTACGTTCACGTGGGCTTATTTTTTATTTTTTGTTCTCCGCCTGATTAAAAATTATTGAATGCTCACGATTTAAGCAAAAATTGGATACCCAGGTTTCGATTTTGTCCACATTTTTTTTATCGTTTGTTTTCTTTTTCGCAATCTCTATTCTTATTTATAAAGCATATAAAGTTATGTATTTGTTCTTTCAACTATCCAATAATTCATGAATATAGATATATACAGCGATTGATAAAACATCACATGTTTTTGGCAAAGTTGAAAATTATTCGTTTAAAAAAAAAGTAAGTCAAATGGCTCCAAAAAGAATACTCGTATACTGTAAAAAAACGAGGTAAATATATTAGGGTGATTCAAAAAAAAGAAATTTTTCTCTTTTTTCGTGGAAACAGGTTTAAAAGTTTTATTCATACATAAAAAGAAGCCTGCACAAATTTGAACTCTTTATAAAAATATTAACAGGGGGCACACAGCACTTTTTGATTTTCCATAAGATTAACATATGGGAACAGTTACGTTTTCTCTGTCAAATTTCTATAACTACCTAACGAAACATCAGACAAAAATGTCCTAACGTATTTTTGTAAAAAATTGAACGCTTTACAAAAAAGTTATCTTGTAAATTTTTCGTTAATCTCACCATTTCAAAGATATTTGAGGTAAAAGTTGGAAAAATCGAAAAAATCATTATTTTTGCATCATAAATCACTAAGTAGTAACCATAATAAAATGGGCAATACATTTTTTCTTATATAGGAAATTGACTGATCTTTAAATATGGTCCCTTGTGTTTAGTCGATTAGATGAAGCGTTAAGAAGATATTCGTATCTTAATATTTATAACTTTAGATACGAATATCTTTCTTAACGCCTCATCTAATCGACTAAATACAAGAGACCATTTTTGAAAATCAGTTAATTTCCTACAAAAATATGTATTGCCCATTTTATTATGGTTACTACTTAGTGATTTATGATGCAAAAATAATGATTTTTTCGATTTTTCCAACTTTTACCTCAAATATCTTTAATATGGTGAGATTAACGAAAAATTCACAAGATAACTTTTTTGTAAAGCGTTCAATTTCCTACACAAATTATCTGATGTATCGTTAGGTAGTTATAGAAATCTGACGGAGAAAATGTAACTGTTCCCATGAGTTAATCTTATTGAAAATCGAAGAGTGTGATGCGTCCTTTGTTAATATTTTGTTAAAATTTTATAAAGAGCTCAAACCTGTACAGGCTCCTTTTTATGTATAAATAAAACCATCAAACCAGTTTTCGCGAATAAAGTAAAAAAAAATTTTTAAATCACCCTAATATATAGTTATACCTATATATAAATATTTGAAAATTTTTTTCCCCAAAATGATTCTCTCGAAAAAAGAAAAGCTTCTACACTTGCACAAAGACGAAAAATTAAAAAAAGACTAAAAAGGAGAATGTTGAAGAGAGAGAGAGAGAGAGAGAGAGTGAGAGGTGGGGGGGAGGGAGAAAGATTGAAGGCGGCGGAGCTTTCTCGCGAGCTTTTTAGTCCCTTGGTCACCGCCGCACCGCGCGCGGCGTATATATACGAATACCTCCCGGCGCGGGAATCGCCCCACTCCTTACCCGGAGCCGCGCGCTCCGGCTCCCGTGACGTCATCGCATTGTTAGACGAGCAAGCATTGTAGTCACTATTGTGAGTCTCCGCCATTATTCTAAGACAATCGTCCGACACAATGAGACGGACGAGAGAGAGAGAGAGAGAGAGAGAGAGAGAGAGAGAGAGAGAGAGACTTCTCGCTTGCGTCTTTTTTCTCTCTCTCTCTCTCTCTCTCTGCTTTTTCTGTACGTCCCTACTCGCGAAGCTTCCTGCACCTTATTCCCAAAACTACGACCTCAAATAATCTGTAGCTGATTAATCCCAGTGGACACTTTGCAGGTGTGTCACTGTCTATTCGTGATTTAATCAGGTTCAGATATATAAGATTATTGCTTAATATTTAACCATTATTTTTTCTTTATTCTTGAATTTTATTTTATAATTTAATTATACATTTTTATAAGTATTAATTAAGTTAGTTCTATAGTTTTATCGATTATTTAGGAATTTGGTGAACATTTGTATAGCCATTTTTTGATACGTTACGCACATGCGAACCAAATTTTAAGAGGTTTTACCACGTAGAAATTGAGATATTTATTGTTAAAAATCCCTATTTTCAGTCCTATCCCATAAGAGCCTGTGTTAAATATTGCCATTTTCAATCCTAAATATATTGAAATCTAGATGGTGAACCTGCTTCAAATTTTGCACATCTCTTTATTGTACTTGAAAGAAGCTTCCTCAAGTTTTTTAAAAAAATCCTAAGATTATGATTTTTTTTAATATTCATACATACGTAGCAAGTACAAGTCAGCTTGGATGACCTTAAATTTTGAGTATATTGTTCTTGAAACAATTTGCAACAACTTTTCTTAATTGACTTAAGCTCAAAAACCACATGGTATATGGAGATAAATTGAAATAAACACTTTTGATTTGACTATACCTATAGAACTGCCTTAACCATCAATATTACCATTAAAACCATTAAGCCTCCGCGGTCGCACTATAATTTTGACTACGCCGCGATCGCACAGGGTCGTTCACGTCCTCGCACATTTTTCAACGTGTTTCGGTGCTTCAAAAAATCTGCTACAATTCTTGAACACTCTTAAATATTTTTACAATAAAAATCAACATTCATTTTAACGCAAGAGTTCATATTTTTTAAGCAGTAAATACCTATATCTGAGCGAAAACGCTAGAAAAACGCGTTTTTGTTCAAAAAATCGATTAAAAAAAGTATAACAATAGTTTGATAGAATTTTATACATTTTTTTAAATTTATTGTTTTATGTCATTGGATAATGTTCAAGTATTAAAGTCCCTTCATTATCATGCAAATATATATATACACTGAGAGAAAATCATGATGGTACTTTTTACCATGCAGTGACAATCAAGCATAATATTATTTGTAATTTTAACACAAATTGATATGTAATTATTATGTAAATTACATATAATATTCTGTAGTAAAGCGTAACATAACCATCAGGACAAGACGTAAATTAAGTATACTTAGTTCTATACTAATCAGTATAGTTGTCACTTATTTATATAGTAAAATCTACCATACTTTTCTTGCAGTATACAAAAACAGAACAATCTTGTTATAGACTTCTTCGTGAAATGAACAATTTTATTAAAAAATACACTATCATTATTTTCTTGCAGCACAAATATTGTCTCGTGAATAAGAGCTATATATATACTATATACTCTTGAGTTGTCGACTGTATATTTTATTAATTAATTTTTTTCATATTTTATTAAAAAAATATTTTAAAATATGGTTTCTTTCAAATTTGAAACTTTAAATGTAATATAGAATTTATTCCAAAATATATAGTAAAATATATAGATATAGTATATTGATTCATAAATCATATATTATTGCAAGTCAACAGTATATGTATGATTTATTTAAAACCAATGACGTAATCCTCGTACATTTTCAATTTAATATACAACTCATCATTCGACTCTAAAGAGTTGATCGAAAAATACATCTTAAATCTGTACGTAAATTTATTTAAATTTGCATATTAATTTTGAATAAATACAAAAATGCTTAATTGCAATATTGCTTGAGCTATAGTTATCCAGTGTAAGCAATTGAATATTATATTGCTAGAAATCAAAATACATATATATGTATATGTAGCCCATTATATGGGCATGTGCGATTGATCCTTTCCTCGGCATACGAAATTTATGAAAATCGATGAATGGAGTGGGAAAGCCGCCGGCGCCTCTCTCCTCACGTCATCGATCGTAGATCGCTCTCTCTGCTCCGGAACGTTAACGTGGTTACATCAAAAAAAAATTTTCTCCCGACGAGCTCCCGCTTCCGCATCCCCAATCGACAAAGTTGGCCACTTTGGGAAATTTTATGAAAAAATATAGGCGAGGACAATAATAATTTATTTTACCAAAAGTCCGTGGTGAAGTTCGGGAGATTCTCGTCCCGCAGCCTACCTGAGAGCTATAGCGTGGGAGACGTAGCGTCGACAAACGCGATAATCGAATAAGAAATATAAGCAATTAAAATTTTTTTGTCAATTATCAAAAGAATCGTTTTTCTTTTTTTTTTTCAAAATTGTTATTATTAAAAGTCAGATCGGAGAAGAAAGTAAATTATTTGATAGTCTCATCTCTCACCAATCAAACGAAAGTCTGCAGAAAAATGTTTATATTGGGTATATCAGTTAATTTAGTAATACCTAATTTATTAGAAAAAAATTGAGGGGAATCGTCGATGTCATTTTTGAGAAAAATTGAATTGAAAATGTGCTTTTTAACACGCAAACATGGCCCAAGATAGTAATTATGTACAATCATTTGGGTTTTTGTGTTGTTAAGGACTGCAGATCTAAATTTAAAAAAACCTCTTATTTTGTTCGTCTTTAAAAAATTTGTAATTAAAAAAAAGGATGGACCTTTTATCGAGCTTTATAATAAAATAAAATGAAATTAGTGAAAATTTTAGCTAAAAATCACAAATCTTCATATCGTCTCTTCAAATATTTGGTAACGTTGCTCGCAACGTAAGACTTTTAAAATAGCATAAATAAAAGTAAATAAACACATCCATGTACAATAATCGTGCGTTTCATAAAAAAATTAATCACTTATAATTTTTTGGTGCCTCTCTGGTGTCCTCACAAAATTAATGACTCTTTAGTGATTTTTGTTCGATTTAGAAACAATTTTAATCTTTTTTGTTACTTCAAGCTTAATTTTTGAATATCTTAAGGTAGTTTGACCGTCATAGGAGTAGTCAAGCTGGCAACTAATTTATATGGATTGAATTTAAGTCTAAATTATTAATAAAATTAATAAAAATTTACATTGAAAATATTTGTATCACGAGAATGTGTACTAAAATCCTTTAAAAATTCAATCAGCGTCAAAAACAAAAGTTTTTTTATGTTTTCTTTTTTAAAAGCGCCGTAAGATAATGTTTTCTTGAAATAAGCAGAGTCTGTGAGAAACTGTCTTTGTGATGGAAACTTTTCTGATCTCAGTCACAGCGATTAGTTTTTTTTACAGTTTATATTATTGTGACTTCTTCCATAATAAGGTACTGTCTTAAAAATAATTTTTTTTAAATGAAATAATTCAAAATTTTGTCCCGAAAGAGGCTCCGAAAAAATGCTGATTATAATCAGAGGACTTTGAACTATCATCAATCGCAAAAATTAGTGAATATTCATCCTACTCGTTCAAGCAGTCAAACTATACTTTAAATGCAAAAATTGTTACGATAACTGCTAGATGTGAATGGAAGAAGTATATGAATGAAAAATGATTTAAATGTTATTCGTGAACACACTGCGAATTAAAATAGTCTGTCGATACTGCAAGAATCAAATGTATACATCGTAATGTTTGACTCATGTAGTATTGGGATATTTATTACTGCTATCACATGCTCTGAGCCTGTATTTTTAAGTTTCTAAAATGTTCCTTATAATATTTTCTCTTATTGTACCAATTTTTATATGAAATCTGAATGGTACTTTCTGAAAAATTCGATGAAAATCATGATTTTCCATTATAGCCTCAATGCTAAAAATGTATGAAATTACAAATGCCAATATCTTTTTTTTGGTTCTTTGTAGGCCTTTAAAAATTGAACTGAATCTTTTTCTCAACACAATCTACCACTACACCAAATTTTATCAAATTCTGGACGGTAATTCTATAATCGACAGTATATTACCTTAAGGTGGCTCATCAGTGACAATACTAGTCAAAATCGTGACGTTAATAAACGTAATAGAACGTACCATAATCTTTAAAAATATTATACGTAAATAAAAATGATGAATTTTGATAATGTTTCTATTGACATTTCATTTATAGTTTATTATCAATAACAGTTATTATAAACTGCCATTGGACATTTTATTAATAATCAACAGACAGCAGAACTATTCTTTTTGTTTTAGAAAAATGTCAATGACAATTCAGAATAACCAATAAATAATGGTTTTTTTTCTAAATTCACAGCCCAT
>JAPYYW010004601.1:0-10867 GCA_030522545.1 Cremastinae sp. A BG-2022a
AAACAAATTTATATAAATTCAGAAAAAAAAATCGTCTACATTGTTTTCGAGTAATCAAGTGTTGAAGTTACATTCTTATACACGGAAAGTATAGCTATACATTATCTAAAAAATGATATTTCATGGTTCAATTGTTCGGAAAATAATTAGACGAAAATTCTAAAAAAATTCGTCTTTACGCATTTCATATGAAAGAATATCTTCTCCAACTTTGAACGAATTTTTATTATTTCGTTATACGTATCGAAACCCCTTAACACACGATAAGAAAATTATTTTCGTTGCATAGAAAAAAATTCACTCCTGTATTAAACAATAAAACTAATATGCACGGTATGAAATTATATTTGAAAATAGTGAAAATTTGTATGAAGTAAAATTACGTACTTCGTGTAGATTCTCGAAACTTGGACGCCATTTTGTCTTCATATCAACGAGCGTATGTCCATAAATTTAAAAAAAAATTTATCTGCTACAGGTAATTTGAGTTGAGGTATAGCTGTCACGTATAATAACAAAATTTATATTTTGTTGAAAATTAGCAAAAACTTTCTTTGACGTTATATACGCAATTGTGTATTATATTTTGTTAATGGTAATGTTATTTTTTTTTGTGACGAATTTTTATTTCTTAATTATTAAGCATTGCAATAAGCGACGACAATTCACAGTACACCATAATTTTTTATTTTAAACGTTCCTTTATTCATCAGGTTGCGACGAGACATTTAAATTATATTCTCGTTATAATGAAATGATATAAATAATAAAAATAACGGAATAAATAAATTTTCTTCCAATTTTCTTGAAAACACAGCACGTTTGATAAGTATATGCTGGAGTTGTTTTTTCTATATACTACACGAAGTGACGGATTAATATATCGATGAGAAGGGTGAAGAAAGTGAAGGGCGAAAAAGCTCTGCTGGAAATGGGGGGTTCAATTGTCTCTTAGCGCCATTATCCCAAGCGGATGAAACTATTCGATCCGGGTTTGCGCTTCATCCCACTATTCGCATACGTTAAGTCTTGTCGCGCTACTGAAACTTCTACAGTGAAAGAAAAAAAGCAAAATTAGATAAAAATCAAATGTAAGCATGTTTTTATCAATCTTTTTTTTATCCGCAATTTTTACAAGACTAATTGTCACAATGGGAATACTCAACGTTTCTCGAGCATATAATTTACCGTTTTTGTTGATATTATTTTCCATAGCGGATCTATGTCCGTACATGGTATACGAGCGGCGTATTCGAAGTGGCACCTCGTCGACGAGCTCCGGATTGTATTGAGCTAATGGCATTCCCACGACTCGATCCGTCATCGTTACGATTACGACGATGCACATGATTACTGCCAGAAATTCGCTCAATTTCATTTCTAAAATGAAAAAAAAAACCTATATTCCACTTTTCTTTTATTGCTTCCTAATACATATTTTAAACTTAACAAGTTCCCTATCTTTTGCCTGCAACTTCGTTAGCTTATATTCGTCTCGGAAAAAATATAGAACCAAAAAGAACCAAAAAAAAAAAGAAATTAATTTCTTCGCGCCGTACATATGTATATGAATTCGAGCGTATATCACTTGCTACTTTTTAATTGAAAGCTGATGTATATACGTACACAATAATATACATATAAAATTGTACATTTTTATAGTAAAACTAATGAAATTCCAAAGGTTGGGCAATAGTAGTGGAACACCCTGTATAAAATTGTACATCTATTGATTACAATTTCGAGCACAGGGATGAAAAAAATTCTTACTTGATTGGGAATTTTTGAAAAGCTAGCTAAAAAAATTTTTTTTTGGTATAAGAATTGTTTAAAAATTTTTTTTATTATTTTGCTAACCAAAGTAGCATTTTAAATAATAAAGATAAATCGCTATTTTTGATATTGAACATTTTTTGACTTACTTGATTGCTTTTGTTAGTTGCGAGCGCGGAGTTTTAATATAAATTCGTGATGGTGAGTCGTCAACTTTTAGCGCGTTCTGATCAAAATACAAACTCGAAGAAGTTGGTAAAGAAGAGAGAAAATATAAACAGGCTTTAACCGTGTTCCAGTTTTTAGGGTTGGCTGTACAATAATGAAAAACTACGAACCATTTGCTCTTAAATACTTACGGATTTGGTATAACTGCGTCGTTCCAAGGAGCGCCATTGAGTTGCGACTTCTATGCACGTAATCTTGTTTACTTCACACCTTATTCTTATTAATTCGTTTTTTTTTCCTGTTTATTCAGGTGAAGTTTTCTAATCGATTTTTGATTAAGTTCCTGATGGATTAAACACCTGTTATTTGAAACAGCTCAAAACTGGATAACATAGTCGACGTATATCTCGCATTTAATTCTATATCGGGAAAACTCTGTAAAGCCGATAATATTTTTTTCTTTTTTCAATAAAAAGGATAGAAAATGACGTGCATTAAATCCATGTGGTAATAGAATGTTTTAAAAAATGTTGTTCATCTGTGGCTTTTGTTTTTGCGATGACACAGCTACACAATCGCGGTGACAATGCGTCAAATTAACTCTCGTGTATACCCGCCCTACGTCGATATTTTTTTTGATCATTCGTTTTTTTTCACAACTACAACCGCATAAAGTGTTATCTGTTATTCAGAACTATGAATGTAGGTGGAGCGATGACAAAATGTCAAATATTATGACAGCTGATGTTTTTAATCGGATTTTGGACGTCATTCGCGATTGAATTGTATACTTTTTATTAATATTAAATTGTTTGATCTAACCCCAGTGCCCTTAAGACAAAAATATTTTTTAAATATAATTAAACAATTAGTTCATGCAACGTAACAGTTTGGTTGAGTGCATTTTTTAAACTCGACTCATGATTATTTATAACCATGCAAGATGTTCGGCTTTCTGGCTACAATAAAGCAAATCAACATATGTGATTGAACGATTTTTTTCCTTCTATCATATTTTTCCGTATTCCACTTTTTTCCCTCTACTATTTTTCCGTATTCTATTTTTTCCTTCTACTATTTTTTCGTATTTAATTTCTTACCTTCTACTATTTTTCCGTATATTTCTTTCCTTCTACGATTTTGTGCGGGCATTTAACGCTAATTTATGTCGCACCACTTACATTTACGAAAATTTCCAAACTTGTTTATCTTCGCTGCCATACATGTATAAAGTCCGTTTTGTCACTAACACACTTCAATTTGACTCAAAGACACCTGCCCACACTTTTTTCACTTATTTTTATCTTATTTTTTATTGAAACAAAAATTAAGGATGTCTATACAAAAATGTTGATTAAAAGAAAAATGTATAATTTTGGGAATAAACGATTGGAAAAGTTCCCAACTACGAAATTCGCACAAAAAACCTGTCTTTACCGACCATTTAATAAGAATATTTGTAATTGAAAATTCGATTTTTACCATTAAGTAGATGTGAGAACACAGTATCCTACCTTTATTTTCAAAAAGCAATTGTTTTCGTTATATATTTTTCAAGATTTATGGTAGATTTAAAAAAATCTTTTTCTCGAGAATAGCATAATTTATCATTTTTATCAAATTTGTTATTTACGTCTTTGGAATTTTGGAATACAGGATATCAAGAGTGACAGAATTGTGTGAAAGACTTTTAATTCGTTAACATTGAGCATTGCAAAAGAGACAATAATTCAATAAACAAAAAATTTGATTTTCTTTTAAACGTTATTCCTTTATTTACCAGGTTGCGACATGGTATTTAAATTATATCCTCGTTAAAACAAAATAAGATAAATAAATAATGAAATCAATAATATATTCTTTGAAAGATAGCACATTTGAAATTTACGAGAGACGAACGAGAAGGGCGAAAAAGCTCTGTTGGAAATGAGAGGCACTATCGTCTCAACACCGTCATCCAAAGCGAAGGAAGCTGTGCGTGACAGTCTCGTACTCGTACTCGTACTTCCGAAGCGGTCTCATTCGTCGCATTACTGGATCTCCTGCAAAAAAAATAGTTAAATTACATCAAATAAAAGCATATATTTTCGTCAATTTATTTTTTATCCTCAAATCAGACAAAACTACTAAAAAATGTTACGTTATATATACGAATAATTATAATAGATAAATAAAAAAGCGAGTTTGCATTAGTTTTTTTTAATGATTATTTTTTTTAAATAAAATAGTGCGTTTTTCAGACTGAGGCAACAATTTGGAAGCTGTCTGAATTTGCTGTATGATTCGCATTTTTCCGATCTCTTTAATTAAATATTCTACAACATTTTATTATCACTCGGTTTCGAGATATCTCAAATATAATCAGTTCTTTTGAAGATTCGATAATAATTCATTTGTGAGAGTATATTGAATACTTCTAGAGCTTTTATAATTTACCTGTTTCTATTCGAGTATTCGAGCGGCGTATTCGAAGCCGTTCCTCGCCGAGGATCTCCGGATTGTATTGGGCTGAAGGCATTCCCACGACTCGATCCGTCATCGTTACAACTATGACGATGCACACGATCGCTGCCAGAAATACGTTCAATTTCATTTCTTAAACAAAAAAAAAGTCACTTGTATTATCCTTTCCTTTTATAATTAACGAGTTTTATTATAAAATACTTCTTACTTGATTCGGTATTTTTAAAAAGCCATTTAAAAAGTATTTAAACAAATGTGTTGATTCTTTGGTACAAGAAGTATTTTTTAAGAACATTTATCATATTGCTTAACCAGCAGAATTTTTTAAAAAGAATAACGATAAGCCGGCAATTGATATGATTGTGAAGATTTTTTACTTACTTGATTGTTTTTGTTGGTCGTGAGCTTGAAGTTTTTGCAAATTCGTGATGAAGAGTCGTCAACTATAGGCGCGTTGTGACAGAAGCAATAAATCGAAGAAGTTTTGGTATAAAGAAGATAAAATAGGATTCTTATTTTTTCGAAGACACGTGCATTCGTCCGCGGGCTGCAACCGTGTTCCAGAATCTGGGATTAGCTGTACAATATAATGAAAGACGACATACCATCTGCGCTTAAATATACTCTCAGCTTTGGTGATTGCGACATGCGCCTTCCAAGTTAGTTTAAACATTCCTATTGATAAACATTTTTCCCCGTATATGCTCATCAGGTGGAACTTTGTAATTTACTTGTAACAAATTTCCCGATAAGTTAGACACTTGTAATTTAAAACACAGTTTAAAATTGGATAACAATTGACGTATATCTCACGTCATTTAACTTTATAGAGTTTATGACTGGGATACTTTCCAGAGCTAATAAGTAACATCGTCGACTGCGGGTGTACGTGATAGTTGAATTTGAAGATCTGCACGTAATGACAATAAGTCAGTAGAAGTGACGGATGATCGTAATAATAAACATTTTTCCGCATATATACTCATCAGGTGGAACTTTGTAATTTACTTGTAACAAATTTCCCGATAAGTTAGACACTTATAATTTAAAACACAGTTCAAAACTGGATAACAATTGACGTATATCTCACGTCATTTAACTTTATAGAGTTTATGACCGGGATACTTTTCAAAGCTAATAAGTAACATTGTCGACTGCGGGTGTACGTGACAGTTGAATTTGAAGATCTGCACGTAATGACAATAAGTCAGTAGAAGTGATGGATGATCACTGACTGTTGCCCAACACACTCTAATTGTGTCAGATATTGCCACACCATAGACGAACAATGTAAATGTTGGTTTTTTACCGATTGTGCAGAAATCAAATGATTCTTTATATTATATCGCATTTCATTTAACTTTTTATTACTATATTTTAAGCTAAAGTTCCGAAAAGTTGTTATGTACAATTTCGATGAAATTTGGTACATACATACGCTCTCTGTAAGATACATATAAAGACATTCCCTAAAAGGAACTTTGGCGCGATCGATTATTATTTTGCAAAATTTTTTAATGTTTATACATTATATAATAAATATACAACCATTTAATAGGTTGACAGTATCTTACACATAGAAAAATCATTTATCTTTGACTCGATCAATCGTGCCACAATAATCGCGCAACAATGACATTTAACAAAATCTTTATCTCAGGAATAGCATAATTCGTCATTTTTTCAAATTTGTTATTTATGTCTTTGGAATTTTGGAATACAGGATATCAAGAGTGACAGAATTGTGTGAAAAACTTTTATTTTGTAAACATTGCACTCGTTGCAAGAGACAATAATAATTTAAAAAACAAAATATTTTTTTTCTTTTAAACGTTTCTTTATTCATCAGGTTGCGACATGACATTTAAATTATATTCTCGTTAAAACCAAATAATATAAATAAATAATAAAATCCATAATATTTTCTTCTCATACTTCTTTGAAAGATAGCACATTTGAAGTTTAAGTAGTTGTTTTTTCTATATGTAGAAAGTGATGATTTAATGTCGACGATACGAGTGAAGAACGAGAAGGGCGTAAAAGGTCTGTTGGAAATGAGAAGCCCTATCGTCTCAACGCCGTCGTCCAAAGCGAAGGAAGCTGTTCGAGCCAGCAGTCTTGCGCGGATGCAATATTGTTTGTTCCGTTACTGGAACTTCTGCAAAGAAAAAAAGAGCAAAATTGTATCAAATCAAAGGATATTTTCGGCAAATTATTTTACATCCGCAAATTGAATATCAAGACCACTAATAAATGTTACTTTACGAATAATTATAATAGACAAATAAAAGGGAGTTTGCATTAGTTTTTTTCAA
This sequence comes from Cremastinae sp. A BG-2022a, assembly GCA_030522545.1. Taxonomy (NCBI): domain Eukaryota; kingdom Metazoa; phylum Arthropoda; class Insecta; order Hymenoptera; family Ichneumonidae; species Cremastinae sp. A BG-2022a. Next base: position 6,720 of record JAPYYW010004601.1, read on the forward strand.
TAATTCTTTTTTATATACTATTATATTTTTATAAAAGTGTGCGTTTTTCATACTGAGGCAACAGTTTGGAAGCTGTGTGAATTTTGAATTAAATACCGCTGTAATTCTATTGATTATTATATATAATTAAAAAATAGCTATATATTTAAGGAATTCCGGAAAATTGGGTGAATGTCAGCGGGCGATTTGATTCGTACATTTCCGCTCTCTTTGATTAAATATTTTATAACATTTTATTATCACTCGGTTTTATTGCGATTCGAGATATCTTAAATATAATCAGTTCTTTTGAAGATCCGATAATAATTCATTCGTGAGGTTATTATTCAACACTTCTCGAATTTATAATTTACCTGTTTCTATAATATCGACGCGGATTACTCGCAACGGTAGCCGTTTGAGGAACTCCAGATCGAAATCGTCTGAAGGCATTCCCACGGCTCGATCCGTCATCGTTACGACTACGACGATGCACATGATCGCTGCCAGAAATACGTTGAATTTCATTTCTGAAACAAAAAAAGTCACTTGTATTTATTACCTTTTATTTTATTGCTTCATCCTTATCTTATCTTTCATATTTAAAAAGTTTTATTATAAAATAATTCTTACTTGCTTCGGTAGTTTGAAAAATCCATTTAAAAAGTATTTAAACAAATGTGTCGATTCTTTGGTACAAGAAGTATTACATATTGCTCACCCAGCAGAATTTTTTTAAAAGAATAAAGGTAATAAAGTTGGCTATTGACGTGATTGTGAATATTTTTTTTACTTACTTGATTGTTTTTGTTGGTCGTGAGCTTGAAGTTTTTGCAAATTCGTGATGAAGAATCGTCAACTGTTGACGCGTTGTGACAGAAGCAATAAATCGAAGAAGTTTTGGTATAAAGAAGATAAAATAGGATTCTTATTTTTTCGAAGATACGTGCGTTCATGCGCGGTCTGCAACCGTGTTCCAGACTCTGCAATTGACTGCACAATATAATGAAAGACGTACCAACTACTCTCAGCTTTGGTGATTGCAACATGCACCTTCCAAATTAGTTAACACATTTCTATTAATAAACTTTTTTCCGCGTATATGCTCATCAGGTGGAACTTTGTAATTTATTTATAACAAATTTCCCGATAAGTTAGATATTCGTAATTTAAAACATAGTTCAAAACTGGATAACAATTGACGTATATCTCACGTCATTTAACTTTATAGAGTTTATGACCGGGATACTTTTCAGAGCTAATAAGTAACATTGTCGACTGCGGGTGTACGTGACAGTTGAATTTGAAGATCTGCACGTAATGTCAATAAGTCAGTAGAAGTGATGGATGATCAGTGACTGCTGCTCAACACACAATAATTATGTCAGATATTGCCACACCATAGGCGAACAATGTAAATGTTGATTTTTTATCGATTGTGCGAAAATCAAATGATTCTTCATATTATTACATTTCATTCAACTTTTTATTACTATATTTTAAGCTAAAATTTCGAAAAGTGGTTATGTCGAATAAACACCATCGCGATCGATTATTTTGCAAAATATCGTATTTTGAAATTTATGACTTTAGCCCGTGAGAGTATATCTATATCGTGAGCTACGTTCCTTGCAACGATAGAGAGAGAGAGAGAGAGAGAGAGAGAGAGAGAGAGAGAGAGAGTATTTCCATTCCACCATCATACACAGCGTGCTTGTTACGTATTTGAACACTTTGCGCTTTAAAAATTATTTTTTCGAGTTTTGTTATATGTCAGAGGGAAAGGGAAAGAAAGGGCAGTACGTTAACTGTACTCTTCACTTCTCCACTCAAGACCATATTTTCAGTTAAATTTGGCGTTTTAAAACTGCAGAAGAGTTTTTTTTTTGAGTAAATTTATTCCAAAATATGTAGTAATTTTTCTAATAGCAGCCACATTCAAGATGAAATACGAAAAAAATGTCAAGAGTAAAAAAGTGAAGAATACAGTTAACGTACTGCCCAAAAATTTTCTTCTCAATAAAAAATTTTTTTTTCCAAAAGATATATTGCAAAATATGAAATCAGTGTTATAAAATCAGCGCTAGCGCAAAATAATGTTATTATATATTATGTATAATTTTATTAAATATTTTATCGGTCAATATAAAAAAAACAAAAAGATCACCGATTATAAACAGTACAGTTAACGTACTGCCGAAAGAAAGAGAATGAAAATTTTTGGAATAATCTCGAATGTCGCTAATCGGAAGGATATTCTATAACTATATAGCAAAAATACACTGGCCAGTATACAGGAAGTCGATCAAAAACACACATTCTAAAAAATGTTCTAGATAGTACCAAGAATTTTTAATAACTCTCAAACGTAACGAAAACCCAAAGAGTAAAACTTATTCGATTCCGCTATGAAAAAAATGCTACATAGTTAAAAATAAAAAAAAATGCTATTATTTATTGAAAAAATGTATTTGTCTTCTGATACGAGTGTTGAGCAACCAACGGAATAAATTCCGTGCTCATTGGAGACGAGATATAATTTTATTGCCAATCGAACTGTCTTATTTTCGAGCACGTTTGTGTACTTCGAAATTCCTTTACAGCCTCTCTTTAAAAAGTTTTTGCGATTAACATACTGGACGGAATATACGACTTCCTCGTTCTTTTTATTATACCGATTCACGTGGTACATGTGCACGGCGTATAACATGTATACTTTCATTGGGTTAAGGGTCGTTATATTTTTCCTGGTTCGCTCAACTTCGCTAACGGCCCGGGCACACGACTTTGGTCTCTCAAAAGTTCGTCGGTTCAGTGTACGGTGCCCTGAACCGTGTTATTTGCGGTATATATCGCGTAGTACTTACACCGCGTCGTTCTCTTTCGCTCTCGCGGTCCGGCCGCTCGCGCCACAGACGAGACGCTGATTCGAGAAAGTTACAATATCTTTTCCACGCTCTTGCCGCAAAACCCAAACGGTAGATCGATGACGGCTAAATACTTGCAGAATATCACGCGCGAATCGAACGAGCGCGACCGCCCGAAAAAAAAGACAAACCTATATAGAACCTCGCCGATTGCGCCAAGAAATGGTTGTTTTTTTTTTTCTATATTTCGCTGATTTAATACGCGCCGGAACGAAAAGATCGTTGGTCCAAGCATGTTACTACGAATAATGGAGATCGTTCAAATCTATAAAAAAAAAGCTCTCAATCACGTTTCGTGACATTTGCGATCTAGGTCGATGTTAGAAATTTACTTTTATCGAAAGTTTTGTACACAGTTTGCCAGAGATGGCGCTTCCTGTCCCGTCGCGAGAGTGCTTTTTTTTCTCGTATGTTTTTTATTTTTTCATTTCATACATTCTACGTCACAGAAATGAAAGGAAAAATTTATTCACGTATCAAGAAGAATTAAATCGTCAAGCGAGGGAAGGGTCGTGATTTTTTTTGTTCAAAACTTTTATAGGTATAACAAAAATAAGTAACAGAAATAAAAGTAAATTAGCTCGGCAGAAGCAATACAAAATATTAATTAGACATATATTTTTTAGGTAAATAATTAAGATAGAATAATAATAATGAAAGATAGATAATAATAAAAGTATATAAGATAAAATTCGACAGTTCTGGGATTCCCAGGAGCAAAATGCTTTTTAAAAGCATAAATGTATTAGTGAGGGGGCGACATTGGGGCTTCGCACCTGACCGACCCCCAGCAGGGGTTTCGACCCTGCACCCCGTTTGGACATCATACAGAACACGCACAAGGTCCAGGAGGGGGAGGAGACTGCGAGACATTGATAACTTGTCTGTTCTACAGTCCTCCCTTGCAACAGAAGCAATTTTTCAGCATTTACCAAAAATATATAATTATATCATGCATACTTGAGCGTAATTATTTATCTAAAAAATATGTCTAATCAATATTTTTTATTGCTTCCGCCAGGCTGATTCGTTTATTTGTACGCCCTTCTAACAGTTTTGAACAAAAAAAAATCAACCCCCTTCCCTCTTAACGATAAGCCCGACTTCTGGAGTTTTACCAGAATTAAGGAGGTTGCGGCTACGAATGGCGAAAATAAATGACGTTTTACATGTTAAAAGTATAGGGAAAGGAAATTTGTTAAGAACATGATAAAAATTAGAGAGAATGTTCTTTGTCACTAA
>JAPYYW010004602.1:0-19102 GCA_030522545.1 Cremastinae sp. A BG-2022a
CTTTATTTTTTCGGATTCGGGACAGCAAACGGAAATAAATTAATGATGAATCGCGTATTCGCTGATTTTTTAAAAATCATTTAGAAAATAATATAATTTATGAGAAAAAAATAGCTATTTGTGGAAAAATATGAATCTGGCTCGGGAATTTTCTTTATTTTTCGGATTCGGGACAGCAAACGGAAATAAACGTTTCACAAGACGCCGAGGTATATATGTAGGGAAAAGACGCGTTAAGGATTTTCCTCTCGGCACTTGTAATATTCCCGTCTCTCCATTGTTCGGATATTTTGAAAATCCCCTGCGAAAGCCACGAGGACGCCGGAACGATCCTTTTGGCGGTGTCTGTTACTCATTCTTTTCTCTCGAGTATAAGCGTTACACTACAGCTCATTACCAGGGGTAAGCGATACCCTAAAATATATTCCTCATTGAGGAGAATTTTTCTACCGGGGTTAAGGACAGGCTCGTTTATTCCCTCTCGCTCCTCTCCCCGAGGCTATATACCTTCTTCTTCTTCTTCTTTTTCACGCAAATACGCTTTCCTTCTATTTTTACGTACATCTCTTTTCTCTCATTTTTGTTTTTCGTTCTCACAGGAATTTTTACGTACATTTTTTTTCTCTTATACTTTTCTTTTCGCTCATTTTTCGGTATCGTTCGTACAAGGATTTTTAGGTACAGGATTTCTGTCGCTTTCTCTTTTTGAGTATACATAATTTTTATTACTTTCTTACTCATTTTTGGTCTTGTATTACGTTAAAATTTTTACATAATTTCTTTGTACTTTATATTTTTTCTTACTTATATTTCTATTTTATATTTCCACATGGATTTTTCTGTACATTTCTATTAACCTTTAGGTTCACATTTATTTTTTATTACATTCATATTTTTATATAAACTTTTGTTTCTTATATTTCAATATTCCATCTGCACAAATATAGTTTTTAATTTCTATTAATTTTTTGCTCGTTTTCTTAATGCAGTAACATTTCTACATTTTTATTACTTTATACATTTTTTCCCATTTTGCACAAGTATATTTTGAAGCATATACATATTTCTATTGCATTATTTATTTGTCTATTTTTCTGTGTAATTTTTATTTACTTCTTCTTCGTATATTTATATCTTGTGCGAGAATATTTACGTCCATTTTTATTAACTATCCTTTTTGCTCACATATACTTATATTTTCCGATTTCTTCGGAATGTGAATAAGGTATACATTCTTGTATTTCGTTCGGGGAGGGATTTTAATGCGGATTTCCTGCGCTTCCTTTTTTCCGCCCATTTTTGTTTTCCGTTTACGCATCAGGGATTTCTCTCGTGAATCCGGCGGGCACGGTTTTTTCTTTGAGCGGCGATGACGAAGACACGAGGGGGGGGAGAGAAAAAAAAAAGGGAATAGTCTCGCGAGTGGATGTCGCGTCAGGTCGTCGGCGTCACGAACCCCGGAGTCTGCTTGCGGTCGAAATCGCCTCTCTCTCTCTCTCTTTCGCTCTTTCCGCTTATGAGCGACGACAACGAGGAGGCGGCACGCTTTGAGACTGACCAAGACCCGAGAAGGATCTCCCGTTGAAATCTTCTCTTAATTAGCCGCGTCGACGTCCCGCGAGCTCGCGCCTCGCAGATAAGAGGCTCGACCTCTTTCCTCCTCGCTCCGAACGTCAAAATCAACCGCGACTCCGCCAATATCTCCATTCGGCCTCTCCCCGTGTCTATACCCGAAAGCAAATATCGAGATTTATCGAATTCGGTGCGAAACGTAACTTTTGCTCCAAGAACGATGGAAAAAAAAACCAAAAAAAAAACCATAAAATAAAATAAAAAATATGAAAAAAAAGAAGAAGATACGTGTATTTCGAGACGATTTGACACGGGGTGGATATACGAAATTCAAGCTTTTTTTTCTCGTTTCTCGTAATAACTGGAAGATCATAGATCGGATATAATAAATTGGATGAGTGAAACGCCGTAGGAGTCTCGTGAGATGTGGCAAAAGTATGCGCATTTGAATCCCACGCTCACAGGGGGTCGTTGACGACTTCTCTCGATTTCTAAGTTTGTTTGCCCTCTCGCTCCTTTTTCAATCCTCCAATAAGACGGATTCGGGAACGGACTCGTGTTCGGTGTGCGAGGATTCTGCGAGGGAGAGAGAGAGAGAGAGAGAGGGGGGGGTGAAAAGGATAAAAAGAGAGAGAAAGGAGCGTGGACCAGGTCATCTCGGAGCCGACATCAGAAACAGACAGTCGCCGGCGCCTCAAACTACTTTTCTTTGTCTTTAACGGCCGCCACCGCGCCAACACGGTAGACACGGTCTTCCTTCTCCTCATCCCCTCGCGCGACCGCTTCGACTCTCGGATTTTTGAGATTGGAAGCTCGGCCGAGACAACGCTTCCATTCTTTTTCCATTTACACTCCCCGGGAACGTAAAATAAGAGAGAAAAGGAGAAAAAGCGAGAGAGAGAGAGATGTGCCACACGCCGTGTGAGGATTCCCTCTCGATTCCCACATCACACACGTATATAGTCTCAAACCGCCTTCTTCTTCTTATTCTTCTTCTTCTTCTCTTTCTCGTATATTCACTCTTTTTTGTATAACAGACGAGCTACTTTTTAATCGCAATATTTCCGTCCCTGGAAATCATCTCGCTCATTAATAGGACGCATTATGATTGAATGTTTTTTTTTGTTTTTGACGAAAATGTTGATAATCATCACAATTGAATTGTTTTATTTTGGTAGAAAAATTAATAGGATTTCAAATTTCATGTTGAGGTACTTTCGGGGCAATTTTTCCATAAATTTCCAATTTTTCGTACAAAATCACTTTGCTATAATTAATGTACGAATTATAATTATAAATAATTTTATATAGAACTCAACGTATCTTAATAAGAAACTTTGGTAACAATATTTTTTCTTAACGTATAGCAAATTATAATTAATGATAATTTTGTTAACGCATTTTTATAGTCACTAAAAATACGAAATTAAAAAAAAAATATATACGACATTGTTGCACAGTTAGCAACTTTTTTTCACGAAATTTGTATACTCACAGTAATTTTACTAATTAACGGATTGCATTACAATTGCATTATTTTATTTGTTACAAAAGTTGCACAGTTTTACATTAAATAACGAGCAGTATGTTCATTGCTAAAAATCACTTTGCTTATTGAGGTAACGAATAATAATTATGGACAATGTTTTTTTACGAATTTTAATAGTCACTAAATTTGTATAGGTTCAAGATAAAAATAAAATTCACCGTTACACAATTAGCAACTTTTGTCGCAAAATTTCCATTACTGGATATCATTTTGCTAATTAATCTACGAAATGATAATCATGCAAACAAGTTTTTTTTTTTGCATAAATTTTAATAATTGCGAGAATTGAATAGGCTTCATGTCCAAATAAAGAGTATATTTAATGTTGTATGACGAGCAACTTTTATCTTGACATTTTCATCGTTGAAAATTACTTTTCTAATTATTCCAGGTATTCCAAACTTACACAAAATTTTCCCCGAACGTTAACGATTACAAACCTTAATAGTCTTAATCAAAATAGGATTTCCTTTTTAAATAAATCCTTGAATAGTATCAATTGACAATTAACACCTTTTGTCTCAATGGGCCCATTACTAAAGGTATATGATTGGATAAATATCCCATAAAACTACGATTTACGAAAAATAATGAATTTTATTATCGCGAAAATCGGATACAATATAAGTGAACGATAATAATCGTTTCGTGTAATTGTTATTTAAATGAGATAATTCATAGATACAATGAGGACTTGTGTGACGAAAATACATGACTTGTGTTACGAAAATATAACTAGGACTTGTGTAGCGAAAATATCGAAAAAATACTTGGATATTTGAGAAAATAAAGTTGGTTAATCGACAGGTTTTAACGAATTCAGGGGATCGTTAGTGAGAACAAGAGGGTCGAGAGAAAGAAGAATGCAATGTCAGAAATGCGTGACTCCGGGTGGATGGAATGTCGTACGTGACGACGGGACGATTAGTTTCGCCGGAGGTGGTCACCAACAAGCCCAGAGTATATAATATTGTAAAAGGGGAGAGGAAGCGAGAGGGCAGCAGCGTGTGTGCGTGCGGAGCGAGCGAGGAAGAGAAGAGCGAGGGACCGGTTAAAATTGGTAAAGAGCTTATCGCGAGAGCCGATCTGGTCCATAGGCGACGCCAACGTTCCTCCCGTCTTCGTGAGGACATTTACAAGGGTGTAGACAAGAGACACTGCACGCAATCGCGTTCGAGCCCGACGTTTCAGCCGGAGAGAGCCTCCGCGCGTATTACGACCGGGAGGGTGGAAATTATCGAAAAAAAGAAGAACGAAAACAACGGAATCGTCCTTATCGCGCTCTCGCGACAATATCTCGAACTTTTCCTCGATTTCTCGATACTTCCGTCCCGATGCGCGATTCTTTCCGAGCTTCGATAACGCTCCTCGGAATTCCGCAAGGCGGAAACGGAAGCGGAAGCTCGATAGCGAGAAGAAAACACGGACAGCAGTTTCTTCGGTCTCGTTTTTTTTTACTAGAAAAAAACAAGAGAGATCGCTTCTTCGTCTTCTTTCCGACCTCGAGAGCAATCTCAGTGATCGTTACGACGGAGAAAGTGCAAAACTTTTCTATTTTTCTCCCACCGACCGATCCGCAGGAGAAAAACGTTTTTCGGCCCGCCACGTGTTCGTCACGTGTTTCTGGACAACTTTTATTATCGTCCATTGGTTACCGAGATCAGTATTCACAGACGCGAATCCGCACTTTTCTCGCTCCGCACCCTGTCTTTTTCTCGGGGTGCCATCCCCCGCTGTCAGGGCTCGAGGATTCAAGGGTTTATTCTCTCGCTCGTTCTCTGCACACAACGCCGATTTTTTTTTTCTCACGGGACAAACGTGCTCGCCAGAAGTTCTCGACACCGTCGCGACGACCCTACCGATTGTTCTCGTCGACACATGTCTCGTCGTCCCTTTTCCAAATTTGCCAAAGGTTTCTTCAACACTTCATTATTTTTAGGTTGCTACATTCTTACCTCATTTTTTTATCCAGACTTTTATCTGTTTTTCTCTTTTTAGACGAATCATTTTTTTTATGTTTTTTAATATTTTTGAATTTATAAGGAAATGTTTTCAAACCTGAAATATTTTTAAATTTTATTTTGATTCGCGTAATTTCTTTTTTAAATTATATATAGTTTCAATATATTTTGTAATACTATATTTTAAAAATTGCAGTTTTAAACTATAATAATATTGGTCATTGTATTAACGGTAGAAAATTTAAATCTCGTTAAAAAAGGTTTAATAAGATTTTCCTTCGGATTAAAGTATTTCATAAAGATTTCAAAGAACTCTTAAGCCAGTGAATTCACAAATGTCAGATTTAATTATTTCTTGTTAAAAATAAATTATAATTCTTACTTCGTACAAATTGTTGATGAAGTTTGATTGTTGATGGTTTTATGATTTAATATATCGTTAAGAAGACGGACAGTTTCTCTGAAAAGAAAATAAGCTGAAGCTTTCCTTGTATTATCATGCTGAATAATACATACAATCGTCGAAGCTCATTTGAATTTATAAGTGAACGGGTCAATTTTCTTACGATAGAAGTGCATTTCCTGTGAGTCATAAAAATTTGACGTTATAACTTCAAATTCTTCAACGACCTTTCGAATTTCAACTTTAAAGGCCAAATTGCCTAGTAATCGCTTTTCGTCACATAAGAAAAGATTTTTGCATATACGAAAAATTCTAATAAATTCACACATGATTTTATTTTCTTTATTTTAACAAATTCTCAAAAAATATAGTTTATTTCGAATTTTAAAGCAGGTCTGAGGTCCAAGCGTGTATTTTCTTATGAAAAAAGTGTATTTCCTCTGTGTAATTAATACGAATAACTTCAAATTCTTCAGTGACCTTTCGAAATTCAATTTCAGATGACAGTTTGCCCAAAAATTACTTTTGGCCACATAAAAAAAATTTTTTCACATCCAACAAATTCTAGTAAATCTACACATGATCTTATTTTTATTTATAAATAATTCGCAATAAATATAGTTTATTTCGAATTTCGGAGCAGGTCCGAGGTCCGAAAGTGTATTTTCTCATGAAAGAAATGCATTTCCTCTGTGTAATTAATACGAATAACTTCAAATTCTTCAGCGACCTTTCGAAATTCAATTTCAGATATCATCAGCTTGCCCAAGAATAACTTTTCGCCACATAAAAATTTTTTTTTTTCACATCCAACAAATCCTAATAAATATACACATGATTTTATTTTTATGTATAAATATATTTATTGCGAATTATTTATAAATAAAAATAAACTATAGTTTATTTTGAATTTCGGAGCAGGTCCGAAGTTCGTGACGTATCGGGCGACGAGAAACAATCGAGAAGCTCGGTGCCGTCGGGACGGCGCCGAAGTAGAGCGAGGGAAGACGACGACATATATTGTCAAACGAATAATCGTCCAGCCTGCGAGAGCAGGCGGCGTCTCGAGAGTCTCGGGCCAGGTTTCTCGCTCGAAAGTGCATCGCTTCGCGCCCAAGTGCCGGAACGTTGCAGGATGTTGGAAAGTCGCGCAGAAACGGCTCTCCGGGGCTGTCGGGTCCACTCGTAGGCGCCTGAAGATCGAAAAATCTTCGGAGACTCAAGTGCTTCTGTCTCCGAGCTCTCGCGACGTCTATTCTCCGCCCTGGGCCCCGAAAATTCGTCATTCTTGGTCACTCTCCGGCGGAAATGTCACGTTATTGTCCGGCCCGAGCTCTTCCTCGTTCCTCGACGTTCGCGCGTGCATTTACGCATTTTTTCGCGTCGTCACGCTGCACTTGCGCGAACGAGAAGGAAATGGAGGCTGCCGAATGAGCCGTGAACGCGTTTCGGCGGTGACACTCGCAAGGGACGCACTTCGTGCCGAACATGAGACAAGAGGAAGCTAATGGCCCGGAAACTGCTCTCGAATCATTGTTTTAACCTCCTCGAGGACTCCCTCCTCCCCTTCCTTTCCCTGCTCCTTCCTTCTTGTAAGTTTGTCCAGGGGCCGTCTTAATTGCGCTCGTCGTTAAGGAATTTACCTGAAGCGACTCCGATGTGTCCTCTGGCTCCCTCTTAACTCTCTGGCGTCAAACGTGTCCTCGTTACCTCGCACTCAATTTTTCTCTCAGGTAGCACCGTCTTATCGAACTTCCTCCACTTCCCGTCCCAAAATTCTTCATCCCTGTCCATTTCTTGCTCTCTCAAAGTTAGGAAAAATATAGAGACGGAGATAAATGTCGAAATAATTTTTTCTTCTACTTTACACGAAAATCATTCTTTTATATATCCATTAAATTTTTTTTTAAATATTGAACTTGTGTTTTCATTCGATTATCGAATGACATCGATTTAATGATACACTGTCAGAACTTGCAAAATATTCGGACTGGTAAGATGATTTAAACGTCAAAGAGAATTTTATTTTTTGAAAAAAGAAGCTTAAAAAAACATGAAAAAATTAGGTGGAAAATAGAGTTTTAAGCGTGACACTTATTATTATGTTTTCGATAGATTTTTAAATAGTTTCTTTGGAAAATTTTATTCAATAATTCGAGAAGACGTTTATCACTCATATATAGGGCAATTGTGTATTTATTCTTAAATTTTAAGCTTACGATTATAGAGACCAATCATCTTAAAAAAATAAACATAGTGTTCATCAACACTACACATAATATTTTACAGAAAATAATTGGAAAAATAAAAACAATTGTTTTATAATCAAAAGTATAAAATCAATAATTTCAAAATAGAAAGGAAAAAGATCAGCAGTGAGAATAAAAATAAACTTTTTATAATAATTGGTAAATTATAGAGACAGTGGATACATTTTCGATGCTCTTCGATTGTTATGGAAGAGATAAGATATTCTCTCGTTTTTTATGATTGTTTTTGTGCATCGACGAGCGCAAGGTGGAAAGGAAGGCACCAATTTTCTCGAATGTGGGCAAACGCATATTTTACGTGTCCCGAGAGAAAAAAAGGGGGATCCGCCTTAAGTTTTACCGGATCCAGGTAAAAGCGCGTAGTGGCGCGACTCTCGTCGAGACGGAGAGTCATCGGGGATAAATCTTGGGGAAACTGGACGACGAAAAACCTTTTCTCTCGTCGGGTGACGTGGAAGCTTTTCGCAATTATGAACGTAAACACGAGGGGCAAACGGTGTTGAACTTTTGAAGAACAAGACGAAAAATGGCGAATCAGGACGGCAAAAATTGACTTTACGGACTTGACTTACGGATTAGCCGAGTTTGAAATGTTTACACAGCGGATCGAGCCATACTTGGGATAAAGATCAAAGGATTGGCTCTCGAGTCTGATGCGTCACGACGAAAAAAAATAAGAAGAAGAACAAGAAAAAAAACGCAGAGTTTTCCATCAACGAGCCTACTCCCGGGGAATTAAGGGCGTGGACAAACTGTCCTCCCCGTTTCTTCAATCTCCCCATCTCCTCCCGGTCCTCCCATTTTCCCTACATATATATTTTTATAATATTTTCACTCTCCCCCTCTATCATCTTCTCCTCAGTCCTCGCTAATGACTGGGCACTTTTTTTTTCGCTGACTCGCAGAGCACCCCGGCTCCTCCCTCGTTGGTTTTTCCCCGGCAAGAAAATCAAGAGTCCAAACTGGCTCCGCGACCGAACCTTTTTTTCTTTCTCCAACGTCATCGCGCTTTCATCGGCGGCGCGCGCCAAAACGTCCGGGGTCTGGCAAACGCGAGATACGGAGATAATGAGGGGGAGAAAAAAAAGAGAGAAGGATGAAAAAAAAAGATTGCTCGGTGGCACACGAGTGTCACGAGCCTCTCTTCTCTATTATATATATATATAATATATATATATATATGGGTATATAATGGTACACCTTGCTCTTTTCATCTTGCCAGATGCTCGTTCGTGCGCACTCAAAATTTTCTCGCGTGGCTGATAAAGAAAAAAGACGATAAAAAAACAAACGAGCGCTCCGGCACATTGCCCGAGATAAATGCGCTCCGTATAGGTACGATTAACGCGACTTTTATCTACTTTTTTCTTCATCGATGTTGGTTTTACCGCGGCTGCGAGTGCCTCTCCGTTTCTTCGCCTTTGAACCGCCAATTCGAGGCTCAACTTTTTTTTTTTAGAATTGCGCCATGTCTGCTCGATCTTTAGAAATAAATGTATAGTTTCCTCGTCAACGCGTGCTTCTCAGGAATTACTCAAGAATCGATGTTAAACTCAAAGTATCATTATTTAAGTATGGGCCAGACAATTGTGGCAAAAAATTAATTCTTGACGTTCCATTTGTAAAAATCAGACTCTGCCTTTAACTAATTAGTTTCTTTTTTTGGATCTTAGTTTGACTATGAATTGAAAATTTGGTCAGATATTATTAATAATTTAAATATTTTTTACAATTGTATTCACTAATTGAACATTCATTAAATTGCTCAAACAATATTTCATGGAAAATTTTTTAGTAAAACGTTTAGAAATTACTCTCTATGAAAATTTTCCCTGCACCGAATATATTAAATAAATTTAACAACAATCGTAAATTCGAATTTAGGGAAAATGTACAAATTTTTTATAAGAAATTTCAAATTTCAACAATTTTGGAGTTTTATAGCTCTATTTGGTAAAACTATTTCAAATTTGACATGAAATTCGTTCATATACACTATATAAGATATAATATAAAAATTTATCTGATTCTCATATTTTAAAAAATATTGCTCATACACATTTTTTATATTTTTTAAAGATTCATTGTTCAAAAAGTGAGATATTTAGAAAAGGAGATCGTTTATTTTATTAGTTGATTTGATATCACCGCGCATTTTTTAGATTTTCTACGAGAATATAAAACTCAAGATATATAAATATTGTTCTCACCAATATAAAAAAAAAGATTATAACCATATCAGAATTGAGAATTGTCTAAATTATAAGATTCTTCGTTTGATGTGTATATTTACATTTGTCGTGATTTAAAAAATTACAACGACACATGCACATTTACTTGGAATATTAAAAATTATATACATTTAAGAAAAAAATAATAAAATATTTGACAATCTAGATTTCACGTATATTATATTAAAATTTTTTAAATATTGCCTAAAAAAAATACAAAAATGAATCTTAAGAAGTGCAATTTAGCAACACTGCTTGTGTCGTTTCACGACTAACGTCCTTTTTCACGATTTACAAAAAGAGGGCCAAATCGATAAAGTTACACGATCTACGTGCGCTTGATCTTTCACGAGAGCTAAATCGATAAAATCGATCTTTCGGTATTGCGATCACGTTCGGTGGCTTTAGGGATTATCGAAGTGCGGAACTTCCCGGGGTTCGCCGCTTAGGGAAAACCAGAGCACTTTTTCAAATACACAGAGAAAGGGAGAAAGATAGATGGAGATCGAGAGTAATGGGCTCGGTGGAAGAGGCTCTTTCGTAATTATTGTCGAAATCCATGCAATTTTCGGAGCTCTATGCCAAAATCCTAAAGTCAATGTAAACTTACGGCAAAGTAAAAGCAAACATTACGAAAGAAAAGGTACCATTGTCTTAGCCGTTCGTCACTGATAAAATCTGTCGAAGAATCTCTTTTTTACATTTTGCATTTATTTTTGTTTTTATTTTAAAAAAAGGATACACTGAGAATAAATTTAGTTGAAAATATTTCGTCGAAACGACACTTGTTTATTTGAAATAATTAAACTTCAGTTAAATCAACCAAGAATTTAGTTTAATTTGCAAAATAATATCGTTGAACGTATTGAAACAAATATTTAATAAAAATAAAAATAAAAATAGCAAAAAATAAAACAAATTGTATACAATTTAAAAAATATATATGTAGACAAGCTTGAGAATATTTTGGCTGTTTTTTGGATCTTAGTTTGACTATGAATTGAAAATTTGGTCAGATATTGTTAATAATTTAAACATTTTTTACAATTGTATTCACTAATTGAATATTAATTAATTTGATTAATTATGTATATTTTGAATGAATGTTTTTTTGTTTGGTTTTACAGACGAATGTTTCCATCAATACAATTGGATATCACCGGACTCGAGAATCGCGGCCGATATTCTCTCTTGCTGGAAATGGTGCCGGCTTCGCGATGTCGCCACAAATATGTCGGTGGAAACTCGGAAAATTCCTCGGCTGGTCCCCAGGGCGCCAGGGGCTGGACCTCGGCGGGCCCGGCGGAACCTCAGCCGCGCATTAGTCGCAGAGTTTACCGGCATCCGGACAGCCCGGCAACGGGTCATCACTGGATGAAACATTCGGTCAGTTTCAGCAAACTCAAAATCACTAACAACGCCGTCGAAGATCACACTAACGTAAGTTCATTGTTCATTTTCATTATTTTTACCATAAATACTTGTAAGAATTTCCATCCCTTAAATACCCTCACAACAGACAAATTTTGATAAAATTTTTCTAGTACCCAAATATTCGATGAAAAACAAAACATTTTAGCAACATTTGGTAAAATTTAGGAAAATTGGGTAAAATTTGTCAAATAAATTCACATGCACTCGTATACAGGATTCTGTAGCTTTCAAAACAATCGTGTCAATATTTTATTGTTAAAGCGACAGAAAAAAATTTGACAGTAATTGAGAAATTGTTCTCCAAGTATTGAGCATTCTCACAAATATATACAAGTTTTAAAAACTTATTATTATTTATTAATCACGATGATTAATAAAATTTAAGTGATCGATTTATTCGATGAATCGTCCGGGACTTAAAGGACCCACGATGCTCGCGAAGGCTCAAGGGGTTTCGATACACATAAAGAAATAATCAAAATTCGTTCAAATTTGGAGAGGATATTCTTTCATATGAAATGAATAAACACGAATTTTTTAGAATTTTCGTCTAATTATTTTCTGAACAATTGAACCATGAAATATCATTTTTTAGATAATATAGCTATAATTTCCGTGTATAAGAATGTAACTTCAACACTTGATTACTCGAAAACAACGTAGACGATTTTTTTTCTGAATTTATATAAATTTCTTTAGTAGCAAAGAACTTTCTTTCAAATTTTCATCGTGTTCTTAATAAATTTCGATTCCCTATACTTTTAACATGCAAAACTTCATTTATTTTCGCTAATGGTACCGAAACTCCTTAATGAAAATTCGGAGCAGAATAAAGACGAATAATTTTTTGTTCCTCTCGTAAAATATATGTTCTCATTCCAATTTATTTGGGAAAAATGTATGTTTGGACAGCTTTCTAGTCACCCTCCTTTAAACTCTTATATATCCTTTTCCGTGCACCACCGAGGGCTCCGATTACAGAAGGAGCCGAGGGAAAACATAATTCGACAAGTTTCGTGTATGGGAGGTCCAAACTGCCACACACGAAATACGCGTCCTTACTCTTTACATTTCATATTTCTGGCCACGACATTCAATCTGGAGAATCGGAAGATAAACTTTTTTTTGTTATTCTTCTCGGGCCGTACGTCCGTCTTTTTAAACTTCTGAAATTCTTCACGTGACGCTTTTCTGAAGAAAAAAAGAACATCAATGCTCATCATTTTATAATAATCGATTTTTTAACGTTGATGAGATGTATTATCTCTGAAGAATTTTCTCTTTAAACATGAAATCAGTTCGATAAGAAGTCGTACAGAGGTTGCAAGAATACATTTTTCTCCAAAATTACATTTTCAATGTCAGTGATGATTACGTGTCCAAAGCCAGTTTTTGGACGAAATTTTTTTGATGATTAATGCTCGTTTCTATTTCGGTAAAAAGCCAAAGACTTCATAAAAGCTTGCACTTTGAACGTTCGCCATTTGGTCGTAATGACTGTTTTTTTAAAAATAATATCATTCACAGACTAAATAATTCGACACTTAATGTAAATTGGTTTAATTTTTTCACATTCAATTATTCAAATCGAGACGCAGAAAAACTTTTTTTAGAAGTGATTCGACAAAGTCAGTGAACTTGTTCAATTTTCATAATTCTGTACTTAAATTTAAAAATCTCGTTCTCTTATACTTTTTCTGACAGAGTATGACATTTTAATTGAAAAAAAAAAAATTTCTTCAATTTTTCAGCCAGCAAAGAGCGAATTTAACAAGTTGGAATACATTGCAACTTTTTATCTCTTTTTTTTCGTCAACTTCTTATCAGAATGTGAAAATTATTTTTCTCCTTTTTCACTTACGGAATCCACTCCTTTTCTCGATATATTATTTTCGTCCCGTTGGAAAGGCTTTCAAAATTTTATAGCACTTGGCTCCTCTTATCTGGGCGAATGCATTAGGCCTACCGTTCGCTA
The DNA here is from genome assembly GCA_030522545.1 of Cremastinae sp. A BG-2022a. Classification (NCBI taxonomy): domain Eukaryota; kingdom Metazoa; phylum Arthropoda; class Insecta; order Hymenoptera; family Ichneumonidae; species Cremastinae sp. A BG-2022a. Next base: position 13,396 of record JAPYYW010004602.1, read on the forward strand.
CTTTCTTTTTTTTCTCAAGGGATACAAATTTACGAGGCTTTATTAAACGTCGATTTCCTCCTCGTATCGTGGAACACGAGCCCCCGGAGCTACCGGTCACGATGCCAGAAAGAGCCACTCATTTATCAGAAAACAAAAAAACTATAAAGAGAGGCAAACATTTTGTAAAAATTGAGGAATTTTTTTCATTTCTACTTTTTCTTATCTAAAATTAACAATTGTCACAAATGTGAAAAAAATGAGATAAATAGTTACGTAAGTGTGTTTTAAAAAATTCTTTCTTAAATTAATGATAACAGAAACTTCCAATATATATTCCATAATTTTATAAAAAATTATGTTATACTATATTTATTGTCGACATTATTTATAGTTTCACTGTCCAGTTATGAAGAATACATTTTTTTTAATTCTCAAAGAAACTCTTTTATAGTGATAATTCGTAATTTTTTAACGATAATCGTTCCAACATTAAATAACCAAAAATACGAATGAGAAACGAAAATTTACAAATCTTTATTGTTAATATCAATAATAATCTGAAAAGAAATGGTTAAAATAATTTTTATTAACTTTGTGATGACGAAAAAGCAAGAAAAGTTAAATTATTATTTTTTTTAATTACAAGTTGCGCTTAAACGTCTTTAAGGGGAATGAGTAAATTTCGAGAAAGTCGTCTGTCCTTCGGAGATTCGCTCCTCGCTCGGTTTCTCGGCTTCCCTTTCGTTCGAGTTTCGAGAAAAAACGGCGCCAAGCCGGTATCTCTCGGGCGGTCCCGACGGCGGCGCGGTCTCCCTTGATCCCTCTCGTTACCCCTCAAATAATTATTATTTCAATAAAAATTCCTCCATTAAGGCTAAATTGATTCATTGAGACTCATGGAATATCTCCGCTCTTATCTCCAGGTGGTCCTTACTTCGATGCACAAATACGTACCGAGAATATGGATAATACGTTGCGACGATCCATCCAGCATGAGCAACCTCTACAGCCAGCCATCGGCTTCCTTCAGCTTCGACGAAACGGAATTCATCGCGGTCACCGCTTATCAGGTAAAAAAAAAGTTCCACGTTCTTTCTGCTCTACGACGAGTAACGAATAAAATTAATAAATTAAAATATATATGATAAATAATAACAAAAAATAAGAAATATATAATAAACTGTACTAACAAACGTACAATAAAATAATACAATAATTATATAATTATTTAACATAAATATAAAAAATGTTTAATTGATAATTCGAGGATTTAAATGTGATGATTACTCTTTTTGCAGAATGCAAATATAACGGAACTGAAAATAAACAACAATCCGTTCGCGAAGGGCTTCCGGCAAACGGGCCAGTCGCGTTGCAAGAGAAAATTGAGCCAGACGATCGAAGAGCTTCAGGACGAGGAGACGGTGAAGGAGGAGGACGACGAGAACGTCTCGTCGTCGGAGTCCGAGTCGACGCGGAGAAGCTCGGAGAGCGAGCCGTCTCGGGTGAGGAGGGCGTTGAGCGAGGCGAGAAGTCTGGACGACAGCGGGGTCAGCAGTTCAGGTGGAACGACGCCACCGTTGGCTCACTCTCCCTCCAATTTCAATCGATTACCGTCGAGGATACCGGAAGTGCAAATCGAAAATCACTCTCCCTCGAATTTTAACCGATCGCCGTCGAGGATACCGGAAGTGCAAATCGAAAATCGCTCTCCCTCGAATTTCAACCGATCGCCGTCGAGAATACCGGAAGTGCAAATCGAAAATCACTCTCCCTCGAATTTCAACCGATCGCCGTCGAGGATACCGGAAGTGCAAATCGAAAATCACTCCCCTTCGAACTTCAATAAGTCACCGTCGAGGATACCGGAAGTGCAAATCGAAAATCACTCTCCCTCGAATTTCAATCGGTCGCCGTCGAGGATACCGGAAGTCCGAATCGAAAATCGCTCTCCCTCGAATTTCAATCGGTCGCCGTCGAGGATACCGGAAGTTCGAATTGAAAATCGTTCTCCCTCGAATTTCAACCGATCGCCGTCGAGGATACCGGAAGTCCGAATGGAGAATCCGCAGCCACGGTTGCACAGGCCCTGGGCGGACTCGGCGCCGCTCCGGACGACGAACGAGGCTGGAGGATCGCTCGCGACGCTGCCCCTTGACTTCCCTCTGTTCCATCCTCTGCTCGTCCCCTCTCACCACCAGCTCGCCGTCATGGAAATCGCGAGGTTAAATCATCTTCAAAGCCGTTACCAGAGTGGACAACCATTCGCGAAATACTATCGATGCCAGTGATCAGTCCTGTGGGAACAGGATTTTTGTAAATAGAACTTGAAAAATATTTGATCGATGCTCGATTAGAATGTAAAATAATCTTGATCATGATCGTATCATGCCGTTTTTTCGTCTTTTTCTCAGCAAGAAAGGCTAGTGAAATTTTATTTCATCGCTGCTGAACTCTCCCAAGAATCTCCTGAATAATTATTTTTGTGTTTTCTACGAGCTGCGATAAAATTGTGTTTCGTTATACCGTCTCGCTAATAGTCTGACTAATATAAATACACGTGCTAAATAGATTGTTAAGAAATTCCAGCAAGGATAGCATTTAAATCGTCTATAAGGAGAGCGTAAAAATAACGAAGGACCAAAGTAACTGATAGTGACTTGCTCAATGTATTTTTACTCGTAAGAATTCACATGTAAATCGTGCACTATATGTATAAGTTCCCTAGTAGAATAATCGTAAGATCCTTTACCTAAGATTGTTTATTTAAGAGGCCACTAGCTCGTATCTTTTTATACGATAATGTTAAAATACACATTTTTATATGAAAAAAAAGAAACACTTGCTTCTTGGTTCTATACAGCTTCGGCAAAATTTTTATCATACTGTCGCGCGTCTTCGTTTCCGTGTCTCGATTTCAAGTGGGAAAACGTCTGGAATTTTTGTGTAACGTTGTGTCCAATATACAACGCGGGATATAAACACGCGACGAGAGAGCCCGTCTGGAAATGAGACGTCGAAGTGGGAGAGGAGAAACCAGGAGCCAGAAACGAGCGATTATGTTTAGTAGCTACACGTGTTTTGTTTTTTCCTTCGACTCTTCAACGTCTCGTACCACTGTCTCCGGTCCTTTCTCACTCCTCTCGAGTCCTAGACTTCCTCGATTCTGGAAGACTAGACATTTTATTTCAATATCACACTCTAATTTTCCTGGGAGTCTGCATTTTTTATCTCCAAACATCGACGACCCTTTTGAAGATACCAGCAAGAGAAAAGCATTTTTTTTATTCATTTAACCCTCGGATGAGCGCGTGGTGTCTTTTTGGACCTCAGAAAATTTGAATTCGCGTTTTATCGTCGAAATTTCTCATCCCGTTTTTTTAAAATACATTATTAAACGTATTTTTCTTTTTAATAAAACATTTTTTATTTCAAGACTTATTTAAAAATATGTTAGATAATTATCTGTAAAATAATCGTGAAATTTTGTATATTTTATTTCTTATAACAATTTAAAAATTGGGGACACGCCCGTCCGAGGGTTAAAGATAATAAAAAAAAAATTAACATAATTTTCATATTTTCATTTACAAAATTAATGTCTTATGCAAGTATCCGAATTTTGGATAAAGTTTTTATTAATTGTAAGGTGGTTCGGAAGCAACTTATTTGAAACTTGAAACTGAAACTTATTTGAAACTTGAAATCGAAACTTATTTAAAACTGCCTGATTGCGACACTCCGAAGTACATTCTGAAAAACACTTTGTACCCCGACCTTGTCTACGGATCTACTGATTTGAAATCGAGCCGAAAATTCGATCGTTCAAAATCGGAGAAAAGGATGGAGATATGGCGAGAACGACAATTGATTGAAAATTTTCAATTGTTCCTTACTACTTTGGTAATCATCGCTCTTACCATATCTCCATCCTTTTCTCCGATTTTGAACGATCGAATTTTCGGCTCGATTTCAAATTAGTAGATCTGTAGACAAGGTCGGGGTAAGACGCGTTTTTCGAAATGTTCCGTGTCGAAAAGAGCGTTAATGCGTGACGCAATTATACGCAATACGTGTTCAGTGAATTACTTAAAGTTTTTTCAAAATTAATATAACTTCGAAATAAAAACATTTCGTCATTATGTACACGAAGGGTGTTTAACATGAAAAAATTATTGTGTTTTATCGTTTTATCATTCAGAGGGTATTTTGAAGAAGCAAAAAACTGATTTTTTGACTTTTTCACAACATGAAGTCTTAAATTTCGCCCCATTTTCGTTATCTACGGGAACCGTAGTTTCGTTATCCTGCGTCTAGTGCGAGTATCTGAACTCCACGAAAAATTATTCCCCTTGGGTGCCGTATAACGATCGCGCACTGATACGTACTTTATTGGATCTCGAGGATTAAAAGTACATCGGGGATGAAAAAAACAACGTATATAAATCTAAAATGGCATGTATTTACAAAAAAAGGAAAAAAAAACGATATCCGGACAGTGACGTGGAGCACGTACGGATGAGCGAGAAGCGTTTTAAAAGAGATAACGGTGTCGAGTGGATACGCGGATGTACACAGAGTAGAGTTGGCGTGACGAGAGCGACGCGCGACGAATACCGATTGTTCCGCTCGTTCGCGGTAGCGTTATATTGGCGCGTATATTCCGATCGACGGCTTCGTGTCCGGATTCTACAAGCAGCATCTCTGGTCGCCGCGTCCATCGGGATCGTATTGGGGACAATAAGGAGGATCGTAGCTCGTGTAGCAGAAAGAGCCCCTGGCGTCGTTCGGGGTGAATTGTCCCATGAGGAGGAATTCGCCGGCCCGGGGACTGATTCGGGGTCCGGACGGGCACCTCCTGGAGCAAGGCTCGGCGAGCATGCGTCTGTCGCCGGAATCGACGCTCTGGGCCATGTAGCACACGGCCCAGACGTGGCTGCAGAGCTGATCCTTCGGACGGTTCTCGCAGAAGGGCTGAACCTTGCCGCCGTTTACGCAAACGTCGACGTGCCCGGCGCGGCCCATCTCGCCGTAGTAACCGGCGTTCGTGTGTATTACCTCGACGAAATCCGCGTCTCCGCTGTCCAACCGATTCACCAGTCCCGGACGAACGAGCGGTCTCGCCGGGTCCAACCCGATTATTCTGTGCATCCGGAAGAGCAGGTAATTCGCCATTATTCCGCAGAGGTGCGCTCCGAGCGAGTGCCCGACGCAGCTCGTCCGACTGATCGGCAAACCCAGGTGTCGCAGCACCGTCAGCGTCTCCGCGAGACACCGCGCCACCGGGCGCAGATTCGCCACCGCGGCCGGGTAACAAGGCGCCGCGCTCAACGCTCCCCAGTCGACCAGGAACACGTTGTAGCTTCCGTTCTTCATGTAAGCGTCTCGCAGCACCGTCATCGGCATCGTGTCGTCTCCACCTTGGATCAATAAAGAATCGTTTAGGTATTTCTTTAGCATTACAGTCAAATCAAAAGTTTTTTTCTTTTTCTTAATTTATCTGTGTATATCATATGGTTTTTGAGCTTAAGGTATTTTTACCGCGACAGTCTGTTCAAAAATTTGCTTCCTTTGTAAAGTAAAGGTAAAATCATCAGTTGAAATTTTTTTCTATAGATTTTTTTTTAAACTAGATAAACCTTCTTTGATGCTGTATAAAGGTTGGTGCCAAATTTTGAAAGGTTTCTCTATCTAGATATCAGGATATTTCATGTTGAAAATCACA
>JAPYYW010004603.1:0-10866 GCA_030522545.1 Cremastinae sp. A BG-2022a
CTAGTACATTTGACCTTGGACGACCTTGTATTGCGAGTATGTTATTCTTGAGACAATTTGTAACAACTTTTCTTAATGAACTTTGACTCACAAACCACTCGGTATGTGAGAAAAAATAAGCCGAAAGTTTTTTATTTGACCGTCACGGTACAATATCCTTAAACGTACATTTATGACGCAAGTGTGAGTAAGCACAAAACCGGTTAACTCAAATGTCAAGTATTTTTTTTAGGTCGAAAAACCATGCCCCGAGCAGAGCGCGTCCTTTTTTTCAAGATTATTATTCATGTGGTTCGATTCTTTGGCATGGAAGGGTTTCAAAGCACCTCTCGTGGTGACGGATTTGTGGTCGATGAATCTGGAAGACACGGCCAAAGAAATAGTACCTCGTTTTGATAAGTACTGGATCAGCAATCTGAAAAAAATGGAAAAGTGAGTATACAGCAGATTAGAGGTACAACCGTGTAAATAAATCTTTCCACGAGTTCCACCACCCCTTTTCATTGCGCTCACATCCATAAATTAATTGTGACGAGCTCACAAGTATTTGGCTTCATTCAGTAACGAAGCATTTGTTAATTTTCGCAAACGAAGGCCGTTTTGGACTTGTTGTAGGTAAGATTGTGACGATATTTGCAGGCTTTTTTAGTCTATTCCTTCAATTGCCTTTCATGTGCTCATCGAATCGCGTTCGAATATTGTCTCGATTGTTTGCTGAAAAACGTTTCTTTTTTTCATTTCTGCAGTGCTGAAACAACGAAGGCATCCTTTCGTAAAGCGTCCGGCCAAGTTGACTTCAACAGTGGTCGAAAGAAGAAAGTCGCATCGATTCTCATCCCTCTTTGTCGAGCTTTCGGACCGACCTTCATTTTCGGCGCTCTGCTTAAATTTTTAATGGACATTTTAATGTTTACGAGTCCTCAGTTGTTAAAGTACGTTACATCATTTCCTTCTTGTTTATTTTTATATTTAACAAAATTACAAATATAAAAAATTTATTTGTTTTGTTTTTAGATTGTTGATTGCCTTTATCGATGGCCGAGAAGAAATGTGGAAAGGATACTTGTACGCCGTGTTGTTATTGGTCACTGCTTCGATCCAAACTTTGATACTGTCCCAATACTTTAACCGAATGTATCTCGTTGGGATGCGCATACGCACGGCCCTGATAGCAGCGATCTATCGAAAAGCTCTGAGGATGTCGAACGCAGCGAGAAAAGAGTCGACGGTCGGTGAAATCGTCAATCTCATGTCTGTCGACGCGCAAAGATTTATGGATCTGACAGCGTACATCAACATGCTATGGTCGGCGCCTCTGCAGATCGGACTGGCGCTTTATTTTCTATGGGATATTTTGGGGCCTTCCGTACTCGCTGGTCTCGCAGTCATGATTATCCTCATCCCTATAAACGGCGTGATCGCGAACAAGGTCAAAACTCTGCAAATTAGACAGATGAAGAGCAAAGACGAGAGAGTCAAGCTCATGAACGAAGTTTTGAATGGAATCAAGGTGCTTAAACTTTACGCTTGGGAAACGTCCTTCGAGCAACAAATACTTACGATAAGAAACAAAGAAATAGCTGTACTTAAAGAGGCTGCATACTTAAACGCCGGGACTAGCTTTATTTGGTCTTGTGCTCCATTTTTAGTGAGTACACGATAGATGCATCATTATTTTCAATATTTTGTTTATTTTCGTTTGTAAATTAAAAACAAAATTATTATGTTTCAGGTATCGCTCTTTTCGTTTGCGACTTACGTTCTAGTTGACAAAAATAACGTCCTCAACAGTGAGAAGGCGTTCGTTTCTCTCAGTTTATTCAATATTCTGAGATTTCCACTTTCAATGCTTCCTATGATGATAAGCAGCATGGTGCAGGCATCGGTTTCGGTTAAGCGTATCAACGTTTTCATGAACACGGAAGAATTAGATCCAAACAACGTGCAGCACGATCAATCGGAAGGTAAACTTTTACATTCTCTTCTCATTTTATAACTAAATTATGCATTATAAATAGTAAATTTGATTTATCCTTTAAAAACAATATTTATAATAATTTAAGCTCATCCACTGATAATCGAAAATGGCAATTTCCTCTGGGACGCGGAAACGGGTGACAAGCCGACTCTTCGTAACATCAACGTTCAGATCGAGCACGGCCAGTTAGTGGCGGTTGTCGGTGCTGTAGGCTCTGGTAAAAGTTCGCTGATATCAGCTTTTCTCGGAGAAATGGATCGAACAAGCGGAAGAGTCAACACGAAGGCAAGAAAAATAATTCTATCTAATTTTTGAATTAATTGAATCGTAATCACGACAAAATTTGGCAAAATATTATTAATTTAATGAATTACAAATTCATATCGGTACATGGTTGACAAAAAGGTTGAAAATGAAGATAAATTGTGTTCGTTCTTAACACAGGGATCGATCGCCTACGTTTCCCAGCAGGCTTGGATCCAAAACGCGACTTTGCAAGACAACATATTGTTCGGGAAGCCAATGGACAAGGCTCTGTATATGCGAGTCGTCGAAGCTTGCGCCCTCGTCATGGATCTGAAAATGTTACCGGCCGGAGATCAAACTGAGATTGGTGAGAAAGGGATAAATCTGTCGGGAGGACAAAAACAGCGAGTCGCTCTGGCCCGGGCCGTTTACAACGACGCCGACATTTATTTCCTGGACGATCCTCTGAGCGCCGTCGATGCTCATGTGGGAAAGCACATATTCGAGAACGTTATCGGTCCCAGCGGTCTTCTTAAGAAAAAAACTCGAGTTCTCGTTACTCACGGAATCACGTACTTACCCGAGGTTGACAACATAGTCGTGCTCAAGGACGGAGAAATCACGGACATCGGTACTTACAAGCAACTGCTCGAGAAACGCGGCGACTTTGCCGACTTCCTCATACAACATTTACAAGAAGGTATTATTCCATTCATTAACAATATACGGATAAAAAGTTGTACGAACGAGAGAAGACTCTTCACAATGTTCATTATACGAGTTAAACTTTTTTTTTATTCATTTACAATTATTAACCCGTTATTATGTTTTCCATGGGACGAAGTTGGAAATCGTAAGTCAATGAAAAAGTAATTACATTTTGTTCTAAAACTTTATGATATGCAGTTTCGTGAATGAGCGGCTTTAAAAATTTGTGTCTGTCTTTGTAGAGATCTTAACTTTTTTTTGCATGATCAACGATGGATTGCTCTCGGTACATCGTTTCGAGTTCATTCAGAGACAAAGAAGAATGTCTTCCTTTGTTAATTCCTCCTGGCCCCTTTAACTTTACACAATAGTCTTGGCATACCTACAGTTTTTAATAATCAAGTTTTATTTATCAGTATAGTATTTTTTTCGTATTTTTAATACTTTTTTTAACACAATATCAATAATGTATGTAACAGTGAAACCAGACGAAGAATCGGAGGGTGATCTGAACATCATAAAACAACAATTGGAATCGACGATGGGAGCTGCCGAGTTGCAGACAAAATTATCCAGACAGAGATCTCGAAATTCTGTAACGGGAAGCGAATCGGGATCGTTGAATGAACAACAGTCATTAAATGGCTCGTTGAAGAGGTCATTTTAAACAAATCACATTATAAATGATAATCGAATAATGTCATTAATAATAATAATAATAATAAATGTTAATCATTTTCAGACAACACTCGACAGAAAGTTATCACTCAAAATCCGAGAGTTTCCATCGTAGCGCGAGTATAAAGGGCCGAGATTCTTTACAACCAAAAACTGGAGAAAAGCTGATAGAGGTCGAAAAAACTGAAACCGGAAGTGTATGTATTTTTCTTCCCATTGAATTTTTTTTTTATTCTTCTCAAAAGATATTTCACGCGGATTATTTTGATTTTTAGGTGAAATTGAGAGTCTACATTCACTATTTGAAATCTATCGGATGGTTCTTGTCGATATCGACGATAATTATGAATGCGATCTTTCAATCATTCAGCATTGGCTCGAACATCTGGCTAACGAAATGGTCCGATGATAATCTGACGTACGTGAACGGTTCGGACGATTACACGAGGAGAGACACTTATCTCGGAGTTTATGGCGCTTTTGGTTTGGGCCAAGGTACGTAATAACGATTTTATGAAAATAAATAACTTTTTTTTATTCATATCTACCCGGTACGTAAAAGTACCAAAGAACTCCTTAAAAAACGAGCGTGAAAAAATCAAGCTATATACATGATCGCTGCATTTTTTAAGTCTCTAAGCTTAGTAGTCCCCGAAGCATTGAGTTAGGCTCTCTTGAATAAAAACAAAAAAAAAGAAGAAAGTCAGGTGACGTTTTTTTTTTTTCGGGCACGTTTCAGCTTGAATTCTGAGCTAACTATATACCGAGAATGAAAAAAAAGCTTTGTCTGACAATAAATCTGCATTCTCCAATTTTATTTCAATTTTGGAGCGACATTCGAGTTAAATGTCAATGTGCGTTGGTTGACGATTGAAGCTAGAACGAGTGGTGCGGTTTGCTGTGTAGGATCATCATCGGAGCATCTGTATTTTCTAATTTATTCATCGAGATTTATCGGCGTTACGACATTAATGGCAACTTCATTCTTCGATACCACTAAGTTTTATACTGCCTTTATAGTCTCATTCGCATGTTAACACATCACGTTGTTATACCCTATGTTCTTCTTATTATATTCCTTTCCTATTAACCTCTCGTCCAGACAATGTTTGAGCCGTTTCTCATATTTACGTTGTAAATACTAGTTCGTGCTAAGAGATGTGGGACTCTTCAAATGTTCATTTCGATTTTGACGCATGGGGTTTTTTAAAGTTATAGTTGATCACACACACACACGTTTCAATCTGTCCACAGCTCGTTTACTTTTCTTCTATTTTTTACACTATTTTATATTACATCGTGTACAGATGCTCGTTTTTAGTGCTCTCTTGCAGAAATGTATTTATGAACGATTTTAGAAACATTTTCTTTTTCTTCATACTTTTTTTATTTTCTTCGTGTTCCTGATTTTTTAGCGAACATTTCGTAGTTCCGTGATCGAGTCGTACTCAACTTTAAATCGTAAATGTGTCATAATTTTAAGTCAGTAGTGCCACTGTGAGTGTCAAAATTTAATTATCTGTCCGGGTACAGCTTTTTGGCATCGGAACGAGAATACTTTGGACGAAACCTTTGAATCCGGACCTGCGTTGCCCGAATCAATAAATGTCCCGAAAAATGTCACCACTGCTGTGAAGCAGCAACACATCTTGTTTCACCAAAAGAGAAATATTTTTTCTAAAACTCGTGTCATTCCGCTTCATAATCGCACGTCGTAGTTCCAGGCGAGTGTTTCGATCTAGAGGGAAATTCTGCGAGAAGAATTTTGGGTATCAGACGCTGTTAACGCCATTTAGTTGTCGAAATTCACTCTGTGCTAACTTCTTCTCATCGACGATTCACTATTTTTAACTTCTCTATCGATATCTACAATAAGTTTCTAACAACATGAATAATCACATTCACAAAAAATTCAAAGTTTCACCGCTGTTGTATGCACACACACACACACTGTATGTAAAAGAAAGAAATAATAATTCATAAATTCTCACGTGAATGGAGAAATGTTTATAATGAATTTTCAGCGAGTTTTATCCTGTTCTCGCAATTGGCGCTCTACCTCGGTTGCGTACGAAGCAGCATCGCGTTACACAGGCTCCTTTTGTTCGGCACAATACGAGCTCTAATGGGATTCTTTGACACGACACCATCGGGCAGATTAATAAATCGTTTTGCGAAGGATGTTGACGTTGTCGATAACGTCCTGCCACCGAATCTTGCAGCTTGGCTCTTTTGTTTCGAAGGGGTACGTGAGACGAAAATTCCTCGTTTCTCATTCTCCTATCACGCAAAACTCACAGTGAATAAAGCTCACGAGATCACTAGCCAAAATACCACAGTCTCACATCCCTCTCGTTACGAAATTAAACTGAAAATTTTTTTTCTCAATAACTCAATCACAGCCCTCTATCAAGAAATGTGTTATTAACAGAACGAAAATTTTGTGTTTCGGTGATCAGTGTGTGTTTTTGCACCAAACGTGAACGATTGACGAGTTAGCTAGTTAGTTGAGGTAGAAAAGGAGAGCAAATTCGCTGTAAAAGCGAACGTTACGCTTTCGCGGAGGTTGGAGCATCGAGTGTCTGCAAATCTATTTTTAAACTAGATTAGTTTCTTCACAGGTCTGCGAATCCGAAAAAAAGTTCCAGATAAGAGAACCTGATTACGAACGAGAAAAAGTTTTCATTTCAGCAATTATTCAAGAGCGAATACAGACAACAATTATCGCTGATATGATGAAAAATTGATTTAATTAATGGATTTTTGTATATAATTTTCAGGAATAACGGTATCTACGATTTCTCTTAGTATGGCGAATGGATCGATACTCGCCTCGATACGACTCTTCGAGATAATATTGAATCACGTTCTTCGCAATCCCATGTCCTTTTTCGATGCCACGCCGATCGGACGGATTCTCAATCGGCTTTCCAAAGACGTCGAGGTCGTTGACAACATTCTACCGATGATTATCCGATCTTGGTTAGATTGCTCGTTCGTGGTATGAGGATTATTGGATTTTGTTTCACTCCAGACTGAAAGTTACTCTGAAATTCGCTTCTACGAATCTTCTTCTTCATCCTCTTCTTCATGCTAATTCTTTCGATGTAACTTTCGACTCGGTGTTGCATTTACTCAACTGGAATTTTTCCACGTTTTCGAATACCGGAAATTCAGTTTCTTCGTAATCTTCCGCCTGTCAAAATGTCTATATTTGGAAAATTTTCTATACTGTGTCATTCCCTCGATTGTCCTTGTGTCACACACGGTCGTAGAAACTTCATCTGTGTGCTTCAAATGAATTCAGCTTCCGAATATTTGTTGCTCGTAGGAATCTTCGAATCTGTCATCATTGGCGCAAGAGAAAGTTGTGAGAAACATAAATTATGAGGAATTAACGAAAACTCGAGCGATAAAAATGATTTTTTTCAAATTTTCTATCGCTCGATAAAAAATTTTTTTTTTTAATTTCATACACCTGGTATCTCTGGTCAGAAAACTCGAGTTTCCGACAATGGCAACAAAAAACAACACATTATTTGTCTCTGTATCTAGAATGAAAGTACCACTTGTGCAAAAATTGGTTGTAAATTGTTGCGACGAACGTATTCGTAATTGTCATTCTCATTCGTTGGCTTATCGTTCGTTTTTTAACAAAATTCTCTCCTGTTTAACTTCGTGTAGTTTTCCACTTGAAGGGTATTAATTGTTACAGTATTAAGCGTGTTTGTTGCATCACTGTCGATAAACATTGGTACGCTGAGATCATCGGCAGCGTTGGTGCGCGAAGCTTTGCACAACACGTTGCGTGGACCTATGTCACTCTTCGACACCGTGCCAATCGGTCGTATACTAAGCCGTTTCAGCGGCGATGTCGATACAATGGACTCAAAGCTACCGATGTCGCTTAGCCAATGGTTACCGGGTTTATTTAGGGTAAGCTCATCATCATCAAAGGTTCAAGACAACATTTACTTATTTCTCATTTACCCATTTTATTATCCATTTATCCACGAACCTTTCTTGTTTCTTTTTCTTTTTTTTTCATCATAAATAGGGAATATGCCATTCGCATTTTTTTTCAACAGTCTATTCGGCTCTTTTGACAGTGTGTACCAAGTATTTCGTACTTACTTGCTCAAAATTATGTGGAAAGTAATTCATAAATTGACGTCGAATTGAATACCCTATATATGAAAGCTATCGTTTTTGTACTTGTTACTATTTTATTTAAATTTTGCAAAAGCTCACTTTTATCCTGTGGACATTGTCGTACTGGCGAGCTTGCACTTCTTCGCATTTTGATGTAATTTTTTAAAAGGGTTTAGGGCTTCCCTACGGAACGTTGTAATCTCTATCTCGCATTCTTCAAAGTTTTATTATAAAGTAATACACGATTGTAATTCTAAATTATTTTTTTGAATATGAACAAATTTTCATATTAAATGTTTCAATATCGAAATATTAAAATACAGAATTGTATTTTTTTTTGCAACTGTAGAATAGATATTTAAAAAATTTTGTGATCGATAAAAATTATAATCGTGTATTACTGTGGGGATGAACTTGGGTGTGTGTTTGATGCTCGATTCGCACAAATAGTTTTAAATCTTTATTTGCACGTCTGATTATTTGACACTATCGCAATAATCTAGTACTTATATTTATTTTTTGTTTTTTTTTCCTGTAAATAATTTTAATTTCCTCAATGTCGCCGTTTATCATGTGTAAATTAATGCATGGACAGCAAACTTCACCCTCTCGTGCAGAACAAATCTTCATATCGTCCCGATAAATTTCACGATTTACGTTAAAACTGACGAGGGAAGAAAAAATAGAACACGATCTTTCATTACCACCAAAGCAATCATCATTTCATGATATACCCTGAAAGAAAAATTCCTGATTGTTTCACCCAAAGAATACCGGACTGAAAAGCATGGAGAGAATCGTCAAGATATTGTCAGGCTGTTCGTTCGAGAAAAAAAATGTATTTCCGAATCGCCAAATTTATTGAAACCAATTTGCAGATCTGAGCGAATGAGCGTTGAGAATTTTCAACGGTATTTTTCTCGCTCTCTCTCTCTCTCTCCAATTATCTCTCTCTCTCTCTCTCGAGTTGCTTGCCGGGAAAATCTTTATCCTTGAACACCCCGTGTTCTGATGTTGTAGCGGTGGCGAGTTTTTTCTGCGATTTGGCACCGCAGCTGGGGTGCTGGCTGGCTGCACGCCAGATGCACATTCTGATGCTCCGAGGGGTGATGCGTGCTCCCCTGACCTTCTTTGATACAACTCCTACCGGTCGCATTATCTCCAGGTTTGCTAAAGATGTCGACGTGCTGGACACATCGCTTCCCCAACAAGTTTCCGATAGCATATATTGCTCATATGAGGTAATTTCTTAAAAAAAGAAAGAAAAAAAAACAACAACAAATGATTCGGCCATTCGTCGATGGGGAAAACAATTGAAAAGAAAAAAAAAGTAAAATTTGAAAAATTGATCATTTATTCTGAAATGAAGAACATTTTTTTAAGACTAAGACGTACGCGAGACGGAATTACTTCGGCACTGAAAGTAGATCTTGTCCCATTCGCGAATCCCTCCTAGCTTTTGCACTTTTGCTTGCTGAGCGTCAGTTTCATTTTTTCGTTTTTATTTTTTAGCCTTTCTTCACACGGTTTGGAATGTCACATCATCTCATGGTTTTCTTACACTGTCACATTCTTGTAAAATATTCATCGGGATTTTTTTTTTAACTTTCAATGATATGTTTTTGAGGTCGTTGCAGCAATCATGGTCAAAAATGGAAGTGGCGATGGAGCTGTATTATATTTTTTAACAACGTCGTATTCAAATGAATTTAATACAATGGGATTTTTGTTGTTATCGTAGGATTTTAATTGATTCATTAATTTAATTTTTCATGTCCTAGATATTAACGTTTGGATTATCGTGAAATATTTCATACGTTCAATGATGGAGTAGTTTCTCATAGAATTTTTTTTTTTGAATAATTTGTAGAGTAATTTCGAATTTAATAACATCAGACAAATCCTGGGGAAGATTATTCAGTATTGCTTAGCTATCCATATTAAATTTCATTTTCCAATTCATGTATATAAGCACGATTTAGGCTATTTTACAAAATATGTTTAAAATCCTTGAGGTTTGTATGCCTTGATAATTTTTTAGTTCGTTAGTGAAATTTGATAGTCATATTACTTTATTCTGAATAAAAATTGGACTTCCAAATGGAGATATTTGGATGAAAATAGCATTTTCATTATAATTATGATGTACAGTGTTTATAATGTATCTGAAATTGTTTTTAGTTTTTAGAGTAAGTAATTAGGTGTCTGGGCTGTCAGTAACCGGAAGCACATGTGTTGTTGGTGAGCCAATCGTGGACTAACCCTGAAACGTGTCTTGGAGTCTGTGCATGGATCATTGAAATTTTTGTTCCGTAAATAACTGTTTTTACGTTGTATGTGCAAGCTTCGAATAACGTCTACTTTCGCCTATTGTAGTTCACACTTCGGTCCACATTTGCCAAATGTTTTTCAACGCGGAGTACGATGGCGAAACGATTCTTACAAAAAAAAAAAAATCAACGATTCACGTATTTCCCGATATTTTTCAGGTGATTGCCACTCTAGTGGTCATAAGTTACAGCACTCCGGTCTTCATTTCCGTAATACTGCCCATCGGTGTCATTTATTACTTTATTCAGCGATTTTACGTTGCTACTTCGCGACAGTTGAAACGGCTAGAATCTGTTTCGAGATCACCCATTTATTCACATTTTGGTGAATCAGTAACTGGTATGTACGGGCTGTACAATATTTCCTGCAAAATTATGAATAACTATTAACATATATCAAATTATAAATAAATATATTAAAAGAAAATATTCTACAAAACACTCATATTCTTCGATATATTAGGTGCCCAGACAATCAGAGCATTTGGAGTACAAGAGAGGTTTATCCTCGAATCCGAAAACAGGGTCGACTTTAATCAAGTCTGTTTTTATCCCGGTATCATTGCAAACAGGTAATACTATTTATATCCAATACTTTATTCAATAATATAGTGGTATTAAAATATTAATTACATAAGAATTTCGTAAGAAGCGTCGATACAATGTACGATACGAAGCACGTTTCGGCATTTATACGAAGACTAGCACGTTTCGACATTTATCACGAAAACTAGCATGTTTCGGCATTCGCCACGAAAACTAGCACGTTTCAGC
>JAPYYW010004604.1:0-10856 GCA_030522545.1 Cremastinae sp. A BG-2022a
CATTTTTGAAAGCTTATATCTCGTAAATGGCACGGTCAAATAAGATGTTCTTTTTCAATTAAACGTATTAAATAGTGTACTGCCTGTTGCTCAAAAAAAATAGGGGGGTTGCACGTGACTCAATTTTTTTTGTTGTTTCTGCCGAACCACCTTAAATTCTATCAAAAACAATTTCACGGTACAACATCCTTAAGGTAGTTCTATAGGTACAGTGAAATCAAAAGTTTTTATCTCAATTTATCTCGATACCATGTGGTTTTTGAGCTTAAGTCAATTAAGAAAAGTTGTTGCAAATTGTTTCAAGAACAATATATTTGAAATTCAAGGTCATCCAAGGTGATTTGTACTTGCAATGTTATGTATGAAAATTAAAAAAATCATAATTTCAGGATTAAAAAAAAATTAAAGGAAGCTTCTTTGAAGTACAATAATAAAGAACTATACTAAATTTTAAGGTAGTTCTATATATAGGTACAGTCAAATCAAAAGTGTTTATTTCAGTTTATCTCGATACCATGTGGTTTTTGAGCTTAAGTCAATTAATAAAAGTTGCTGCAAAATATTTCAAGAATAATATATTCAAAATTCAAGGTCATCCTAGGTGAGCTGAACTTGTTACGTATATATGAAAATTTTAAAAATTATAATCTTAGGATTTTTTTTTAAACTAAAGGAACCTTCTTTGAAGTACAATAATAAAGATCTATGCTAAATTTTAAGATAGTTGTAGAGGTACAATTAAATGAAAAGTTTTTGTTCAAATTTATCTCCATACTATATGGTTTTTGAGCTTACGTTAATTAAGAAAAGTTGTTGCAAATTGTTTCAATTAAAACATACTCATAATCGTAAATTTAAAAAATCATATTTTTAGGATTTTTTTAAAAAACTTGAGGAAGCTTCTTTGAAGTAAAATAAAGAGCTATGCTAAATTTTATGATAGTTCTCTCGATACAGTTAAATCAAAAGTTCTTATTTCAATTTATCTTGATACCATGTGGTTTTTGAGCTTGAGTCAATTAATAAAAGTTGTTGCAAATTGTTTCGAATAAAACATACTCATAATTCTAGGTCATCCATGGTGACCTGTCCTTGTTACGTATGTATGAAAAAAAATCGTAATCTTAGAATTTTTTAAAAAAACTTGAAGAAGCTTCTTTGAAGTACAATAAAGAGCTAATGCTAAATTTTAAGGTTTACCATCTAGATATCAAGATATTTAGGATTGAAGATTGCAATATTTAACACGTGCTCTTACGAAAGACTGCAGCAAATAATCATTTTTGACAATAAATAACTCAATTTCTATGTGGTAAAATCTCTTAAAATTTAACGATAAAATAAACGATAAAACTATAAAACTACCTTAAATATTGCGTAAACACTCTTTTAGGAATATTTGGAAAGTTTTTTTTACTAAAGCACGTGTATTATAATGTAACTTTTATGCCTACATGCAATTCAACCTCGGTTATCAATTACAAAATTTAAAAACCTTTGATTGTGAATCGAATATCCATGTTATCCAAGATAATGGACAATGCTATACTCCCCACATCAATCGAGGTGATCCTCCCACATGACCTCGGACAAACGAAGTTTTACCATATCTCATAAACAATAAAGAAAAATTAAATTTTTTTCTGAATGTCTTTTTAAAAGGGGTTTAACGTTATTCAAAATTCTGATTGTTTTTTACCAAAAAGTTCCTGATTTTATGCCTTAGATTGACTATCAATAGGCAATTCTCGAGCATATTTTGTCAAAAAACTAAATATTAAAAATTCTTTAAACAATTAAATGAGATAAAGTCAAATTTCTGAATTATTTAAAACGTATTCTTTTTTAATTATTAATAGATATTAAAGCTAGACTAGAAAAATTTTTTTTTTAATTTTATGGCAAAAAATATGAGATACAATTTTTATTAAATTATCGTAAAAAACACACTAACGTCAAGGGATATACATTAGTCCAAAAAAATGACTAATTTTATTTTTTCGAGGACACACGTTTAATATCTTCAGAATGATAAAAAAAACGTCACACCAAATTTTAGCCCTTTAAATAATTTTTTAGAGGTGGCGATTTTCGATTTTTTATTTCTCATTTAAATAACATTGAAAAAATTTTTTATTTTATTCAGAATTTGGTAACTCAATAACGGAGTAATTAATATATATGCCCTTATATATATTTTTGTAGAAAATTTGATGCTCTACAAAAAAGGTCTCTTATAATTTTTCGATAAATTGACCCCTTCAAAAGTTTCAAGATTAAAGTAGAAATTACGTAAGAATTCACTCTTACATGTGCAAATCTGTATAAAATTAATATAATGTTAATATTTCAACTAATTAATACAGCGAAAAAATGTATTAGTAATTTTGCATTCATTTAGTATATTAAAAAAGAACTCACCTCAATATTCGTCTATTTTAAAAAATTATGGTATTGTACGTGATAATATTGCTTTTAGAGCCTTTTTTTAGTGAAAAAAAAAATTTCTCAAGTTATAAAATGATTGAATGAAATTATTTTGTACCGCTTGAAATTTTTTGCGAAAAAAACTCATAATATTTTACGGGAGTTATACAGATTTATACCTATAAAAGTGAACTTTTACATAATTTCAACTTCAATCTTGAATAACTTTTGAAGGAGTAAATTTATCAAAAAATTAAAAGAGGCCTTTTTTGTAGAGCGTTAAATTTTCGTTAAATTAAAGCGTTAAAATTCGTCATTTTTTTGGACTACCCTAATATCCATAAATCCAAATCATCCTTCGAGCATGATGAAATAAGGCTTTCGTAATGACAAAAAAAACACATTTTTTAAAATAAATAATATATTTTTCATTTATACATTTTCTTCGTGAAGTGCACGAGTCGAAACATATTTTCCAGATTATGTCAAGAGAGAAAATGTGTCTTTCACCTATGAAATACTCGTGTCGAAATAAATATTTTTCAAAGTTACTTTTTCGACATTTAAAATTTGTTTTAAAAAATTAAAATAGAGAAATAATATGATAACGAATCGTGTCATTTTTTTTGTGAATATATATACTATCTTTTAAAAAAACGATGAAATTTGAAAGGTCACATCTCGTGAAAACGAAGAGACAAATAATTAGGTGTATAATGTAATATAATCTTGTAAACTCGAGTGTTTATTTCTTCTCTCTCCTCTGCTTCGACCATCACTGTTTCTATGACGAAATATATACCGAGGCCATTCGGTTTCTCCATTCTCTCTTAATTAAATAACCTATCCAACATGTAAGATATAGATATATATATAATATATATATTTATAAATAATATATTTATTCTCGAACTGCGATTCGTCTCTCAATCCCATTTTTTTTATCAAAATATTATCAGTAGCTTTTTTCCACTTAAACAATGATATTACTCGCGACGAACGATATATCACGATTATTACGAATTTCCAACCGAATTATCGGCAATGCCAGAAATTTTCGATTACGTGATAAAAACGCATTTACAATTTTTCACACATTTCTCGTCTCCCTCTCGACCGCCCTTCTCATTTTTCTTCTCACACATCACATCGTCCATCCTCACAAATTATTTTTCGCGTGTTTAGTTTTTAGTGGTAGAAAAGAGAACATATTTACACGTTTTACAAATTCACTTTGAACGGCGAGTTAATTAATTACGTTATAATACACGAATATTACACATCGTGACTCGACATATGATCTTTTTACCTCAAACCGGGCAAGCATGGACAAAAATATATTTATATATATATATGTACTTTTTATCAATTATATTTATAATACTGTACACTACATCCTGTTCCAGTTTCGCAAAAGTGCATCAAACGATACATTTATTTACATTCGCGAGGTACAACGTGCTAATTATTATGCAGATAGTAAAAAACAATAATACAATGAAAAGAAAAAGTTTAAACCTCGCCAAACTCATCCTCCAAAATTGCCTTTCATAAAAAGAATCTCTCGAAGTGGCCCTTCGCCAATGTACACAGCTCTTAAAAATATTTTCAGACTTCGCTTGTCGCTAAGAATATTCTCGTATCGACTATACGGTGGAAAAAGTTGCAAAAAAAAACTCGAATTCTCGCTTTCCAGAGTAGATTCGAAGAAATAAAAGTAATGTAGAAAGTTTGGTGTGACTCTTTACTCTCCGCATCGAACTTAATCTTCATCTAAATATTGTAAAATTTTGCAAACATTTAATATTACACATTTAAATACCTAGCACAAATAACTGATATCGCGATAAAACATTTCGATGTGTCAAAAGAGAAAAAAATAAAACATTGAACAGGAAATAGAAAAAATTCGAGATAAAAATATTTAAGGCAGCTTCAGTGCTTGCGAACGCGAATTCCACTAGTTTCACATCGTGAGAGTTGCATGATTTCAACACATGAGAAAAGTGAAAAAAAAGTCAATATATTCCTATTTACTGAAACGAAACTTGAATAAATCTTTCCTCTCAGATAAAAGAAATTTTCGGAATATTCTTCCGCATAGAACAATCAATGTAGGTGAGGTTTGTTACACACCAAGTCTTATTTTATTCTGCATCGAGCTCGCAACGTCACGTGCAAAGTTTACGGATTGGTCTAAAAACACGTTTGAACTAAGCAGACTTGGTCCCTCTAATAGTCACAGCCAATAAATGCAACGAACAGCGATCTCTCGTAAATGGATCTAGCAGAGGGAGCGAGGATGAGATGGTAAAGGGAGGAACGACTTGAAGGCCACTTTTTATACACTGCAAACCCGCAAGTGAGGTTCTTTAGATGCAAAAATGAATCAAGGCAAGAGGAGGGAAAAAGAAGGGAGGAATACGTGACGGTTTTGACAATTTTCCTATTCCTGTTTTCTCCATTATTTTTCCTTCCATTGTTCCTCGCTTTTCCGTCCATTTATCGTCTCGAAAAACAATCCGAGATCCATTCTCGTCGATCCGGGAAACCGTTTCTCTCCCAGCCGCATTTTTTTCAACTACTTCGCGAAATAATCTGGCACTTCTTCCATCAAACCATCCAACTTTTTCTCAATTGAAATTAAAAAATTCCGGTTAAGCGAACGAAACCTTCGTTCATTTTTGTCCATACGTTGGCAGCTTCGGTACGTCTTTACGCCACGATTGTCGTCAGGGCATTAGTTTTGCCAGGATAACTGCCAGGTCTGGAAACAGAGCGAGAATAAACATTAATGCGATTTATGGAAATCTGATTACGCGACGGTTTATCATTTTTATCTCGCGAATGAAACGAGCCCGCTCGAAATGTTCCGATTGACCCAGATTTAAACCGCAGATACGATCGGAAGATCGACACTGAGTTACGCCGTTACCTTATTGTCGCGTGTTGAGTCGAACGTGACCATCCGGCGACCAGGCCACCCTCGTTCCTCTCGGCGACGCCCTGGCGACGCTTTCGCGATCTTCGCTTCGACGACACCGACAAACTCGTTCGTAACATCATGTCCGGTGCTACGGTGTTTTGCACAGCTTTGTAGAGTAATCTGCAAAAAATGTTATTATTAGAAACTACGTCAATTTTTTCGTATACAAATTTAGAGAGTTTTATTATGTATAAAAAATACGAAAAAAAAATTTACTTTGTTTATGAGCAATTACACCTCAATTCAACGACGATTTTCGGATGACCTCTTCGAATTTTTTTAGTTTTTAATATGTTAAATTATTAAATAAAGTATCCATGCCAATTTTTAGCTCGCTATCTTTCTTGACGCGTACAGAAGTTTCGTAATTTTTTTTAAATATTCATAGCTTCTACAATAGTTAAAATATTGTAATTTTATGGGGGAGCAATTTTTTTTTGTTTTTTAATGTAGTTTTTGGAAAAAAAATTGAAAAGTGACGTGAGAAAAAAATTTTTTTAGTGTCTTTTTAGCCATATTATATGTATAAGCTCAAAAATTCGCACAAAAATTCATAACATTCTACATAAAAAAAACAACATTTTTGAGCTCAGACTGGAGATGGGCTTTAAATAACTTCATGTTGAAAAAAATTTTTTTCCATTTTTTTTTTAAATTTTTATCTTTTGCGCTTATAAGGCCTATGTAAAAAACCTATGTAAAAAATTTAATAAAGCGCAAAACGCAGTTGAAAAGAAATTTTTAACATTAATTATTATAATTTCCGTATGAAAAAGTTATTAAAAAATATAAAAATTAATTAAAAAATGGAGAAATTTTTTTTTTCAACGTGAAGTTATTAAATACCCATCTCCAGACTGGACTCAAAAATTTCGTTTTTTTAATGTAGAATGCTATGAATTTTTGTTTTTAAATAATCGAAGGGGTCCTATTGAAAGAAAATTCAATTTTTGAGCTTAATATGGCTAAAAAGATACTAAAAAATATTCGTCTCAGTTTTCAATTTTTTTCCAAAAAGTACATTAAAAAACAAAAAAAAATTACCCCTTATTTCATTACGATATTTTAACTATTGTAGAAGCTATGAATATTTTAAGAAATTTACAAAACTTTTGTACGTGTCAAGATAGAGGGCTAAAAATTGGAAGGAATACTTTATTTAGCATCTACAATAACATATTAAAAAATAAAAAAATCGAAGAGATCATTCGAAAATCGTCGTTGAATTGAGGTAGAATTGCTCGCATGTATTTTATAGTATTTTATAATGGAGAATAGATTGGATCTCCAAAATAATAAATAATTTTGTCAAATAACTCCAAGAATAGTGTAGTCATAATGGTAGAAAAAGGGGGAAAATATTTATGAGCAAGATAGTTATAATTTTCGGAACACGAATCAAATCGAAGTCAAACCTGAAAAATAGAAGCTAACGGTACCTTGGAATCATGGCGAGAACAGCAGCGAGTAAGACAGTTAGCCAGTAAACGTGCCGAGAAATAGCAAACTGCATGACCCAGTAAGAGCCCGGTAGGCCCATACAATTGACACAGACGTAGTTGTAGATTAGACAGAAACCGAAGAACACTCCTATCGAGCCCAGAATTGCAAGGGCATGTATAATAGTCTGAAACGAAATTAAAAGATTTGTGACAAAAGTATTTGTATATCACTGATTAGTTCCAGATTCCAAAAAATTCCTACTCACCCACGACCTGATCTCAA
This sequence comes from Cremastinae sp. A BG-2022a, assembly GCA_030522545.1. Taxonomy (NCBI): domain Eukaryota; kingdom Metazoa; phylum Arthropoda; class Insecta; order Hymenoptera; family Ichneumonidae; species Cremastinae sp. A BG-2022a. The sequence continues at coordinate 7,139 of JAPYYW010004604.1, forward strand.
TCGCAATGTGAATCGACATCGCAATTATGCAAGAGGTAGTTATTGTAGTTCCAAATTCCCAGATGTCAATCACCGAATCGTGATAAGCCTAAAATGGAAGAGGAAAAAAAATTTGTAGCTTTTCTTGAGCCTGTCTCTAAAGTTTTTATTTTTAAGACTGAATATCTTGATTATCGAACGATTGAATTTTTTTTTTAATTTGAAAATATATACTGACACAACGTTAAAAAAGCTTCACACGATCTTTCATGAAATTATCCTTAAAAAATTTAACTAATTAATTTTCTTCGTTTTATATGTTAAAATTATTTGAAAGTAACAATCGTTATGAAACCTTGAGGTGGCTCATCAGTGACAATGCTCAGTATGAATTTTTATGATATTTTTATTGATACTTCATTCATAGTTTATTATAACACTTATTATAAAATGTCATTTGACATTTTATTGATAAGAAACAGACAGCAGAACTATTCTTTTTGTTTTTGAAAAATGTCAATGACAACCCAGGATAACCGAAAAACAATCGTTTTTTTTCCAAATTCACAGCCTATTTCTTACTACATATTGATTTTTTTAAATCAAATGAAAATGTTAAGTTTGCATAATTATCTTTGATACAAATTAGCGGTATCAAAATATTACGTTATTATTAATATCATTGCAAATGGTCTATACTGACAGATGCATTTTTCGCGCATTTTGACTCAATATTTGATTGCACGATAGTTAAATTGTTTCTGAGACTCTTATGCAGGATCGTTTTCAAATGAAATTTTTGAAAAAAATTCCCTGACAATACCCAGTTTATCACATATCGTTGGAAATCTTGAGCTTTTATCTTGCAATACTCTAATTTTGAACAAAATCTCCCACGTTTTTGTCAAAATGTATCATGTCAAATTCGATGAAAATATAACAATCTCCCATGAAAACATTGTTAAAATACAAATTTTTGATTAGCTCGTTTGCAATAATTTGCCTGGCAACTGACCCTAAAATTTTCAAATTTTGTTTGCTGTATCACAAATAATACCCTCTTAAAATTTTATCTGTATCTCCCGTTGTTTAATTCATTGATGAGCCACCTTAAGCGATGTATTTTTTCTTTCAATATAATTGCATTCATATCTATTTAAAAAATTCTTCGAGTATTTTGTTTTTTTTAACAAAAAAGATATACAAAATGGAATCGTACTGCTTCAGTGACGAAAAATATAACGATGCTCTGATAAAGAGCGTCTGCCATTGTGATCCAGAAAGATTGTGGCTGGTAAACGAGAGACAGTCTTCCACGGTTGTACAGTTCAGGCATGGACAATAGGACTCTCGCCGGTGCTATACGATCATAAACTCCGATTACGAGCGGTGGCAGTGACGTGAATAGAAGGTTGTAAAGCATCAAATAAATTTGATCGATCATAACTGCGCTGGAGAATCCACAATAAAGCTGAAAACAAAAGAAACCGTTTAACAAAGAAATTGATATTTTTAAGAGAATAAAATTGATACGAGTCATATTTTACCTGATACCAAAAAATCAAAAAGACGAAAGTTGCATTCTTGTAGAAAAAGTAAAGAATCATTCTTGCTAGTCTATCGTAACACCAGTGACCGTGCAAAAGGAGAAGTCTCGACAACATCGAAAATCTGGCGATCGCAAAATCCGCGGCCATAACCGCCTGAGTTCCCTCTCGGCCGGAAACTCCGACTCCAACGTCCGCCGTTTGTATCATGCTTACATCGTTGGCACCGTCACCGATGGCCAACGTTCGGACTTTCAATCGTTCCTTTACAATCCTCACTATATAAGCCTGCAAGAAAATACCATAAGATCAAATATTGTCATATCTTCGAACGATGTTAACGTTAAGGGGAGAAACCACTCTGAATTCTTTTTTTTATTAATTTTTTTTCTTCCATTTACTGAAATAAATACATTTACAGATACATTTGTTGAGAAATAGATACATTTGTTGAGAATTCTCTCACCAAATTTTATTAAGAAATTTGTAAAATTCACGGAGGCACAGAATTTTATGTGAAACTGTTGCAATGCACGAGCATGCCGAGACTTTAAACGCGATTTTCTCGAAACTACAATTTTTAATCTGGTTGACAACTTACCGAAAAAAATTATTCATCCGATTTGCATTGATCTAATCTCAAAATGTTTGTAAATCGAATCTCTATGGCACCACGTAGAGGTTTTTTGATAAAGGGCCTCCTTCTATTTTTTTTCGAAAAACAATAAAAATTTTCGATAAAAATTGAAAAAAAAAATGTAATTTGTCTGTTTTTTTAAGATATCGAAAATCCCCTACGTGGTGCCACATAGGTGTATATCTAGTGTCTATGTATATTTTTTTGTATTTTTTATATGAACTGTGTGGCTGTGAAGCTGTCAACCACTTACCTCCGATTTTTTCGCAGCGTCTCTCTAGAAGCGACGTACACCGAAAATTATTGTGAATATTTCGATCCAAAAATTTATAAATCATCTTCGATATGTGTATAATGAATACCCGTACTCATAAGAAAAATTATCATTTTCTTGAAAAAAATTGTGAAAAATACACTCTCTTTTCACAAGTTCAAAGTGGTTTCTCCCCTTAAGGAAGCCCGATCGATACGTAATAATCAATCGAATTACTGTTAGGCGGGTCTATTTTTTATACATTAAAAAAAGTTGTAAAAAGTCGTGTTTGAAATTAGAACATATTTCGGTAATAATAATTTTTTCATTGACTGAATTTAAACATTTTTTATAATGATTAAATTTAATTAATTCAACAAGGGCTACCTCAATGATGGAAATATATAGAAAAAGCGTCATTAGGTAAAAAAATAAGAACCTTTTGCAGAGGTGTTGCTCTGCAAGCCAAAATGCTTGAGCAACTTTTGGTAAGCTCGAGAAAGGGTGCTGTCAGGCCAGATCTAGGATCGAGAATGAAGGTGAGAGTTTTTCCATCGACTACGAGGGCTCGTTGTCTTGGCCATGGGCTCCCAATTCTGTGAGCAACCTGCTCGGCGTCGTCGCTGTCTTCGCTCCTTATTTCCGCGGTACCATTTGTCACGTCCGACAATCCTCGATTCGGATCTCCACCTCCGGTCACCTTCTCTTTCAGGATCGTCTCGAGATAACCGTGTATCAACCCTTCGGCCACGGATTTCGATCTCGCTTGCAAACGGAGAAGCTGCATCGCTGGCGAAAATAATCGGGCAGCGTACGCTATGTTCACCGCTGTCTCGGGCTTATCGCCTGAAAATTAAAAATTAACAATCACATTTAGAATTGACATGAAAATAGGAAAAAGAAAGAGAATTAACTTTTTTTTTACTTTTGCTAATTTTACATTTCGGAAGAATTTCGCATCCAACTTTGAGGGAATTATCAGCGTTTTAAGAGATAAATAATAGGGGTGTGCGAATAATTTGAAAATAAAATTCGAATAATTCGAAAATTAGCGAATTGTTCAAATTATTCGTGAATTTTGGAGTGTTTTGAATTCCAGATTTGTTATGTTCGGCATTAAAATATAAAATTTACAAATAATATACATTTTTTTAAACCATTAAATAAAATTACAAAAATAGAACAATTAGTATAGTTTTTTTTATGAGAATGAAACAATATGAATAATATTGTAGCAAATAAAGTATTATCAAAAATACAACGTTTAAAAATTTGCTACAAATTTTTGTTCAAAAATAATAA
>JAPYYW010004605.1:0-27750 GCA_030522545.1 Cremastinae sp. A BG-2022a
TGTGTCAAATTTTAAAAGGTTTCGCTACCTGGAAGACGAGATATTTATTGTGGAAAATCATATCTTTTTGTAACTTTCCATAAGAGCTTGTGTTAAAAAAATGTGATTTTAAAGATGAAATATCTTGATATCTAGATAGAGAAACCTTTTAAAATTTGGCACCAACCTTTATACAGCATCAAAGAAGCTTTATCTAGTTTTTTTTAAATCTATAGAAAAAAAATTTCAACTAATGATTTTACCTTTAGTTTACATAGGAAGGAAACTTTTGAACGGACTGTCGCAGTAGAAATACCTTAAGGTACTTTGGCCGTCATATGAATTGTCAAGTTGGCAACTAATTTATATTGATTAAATATTCAAGTCTAAATTATTAATAAAATTAATGAAAACTTACATTGAAAATATTTTTATCACGTGAATGTACTATAAAATGCTTTAAAAATTCAATCAGCTGTTACCTACGGTGCAACGTAATGTCTGCCATCCGCTTTCGAAACGTCAAAAACAAAAGTTTTTTTATGTTTCCTTTTTTAAAAGCCCCGTAAGATAATGTTTTCTTGAAATAAACAGAACCTGTGATAAATTATCTTCACGATGAAAATTTTTCTGAAGCTCAATCACCGATTAGTTTTTTTACAGTTTACATTATTGCGAGTTCTTCCATAAGGAACTGTGTTAAAATGAAAATTTTAGAATGAAATTATTCAAAATTTTTCCCCGCAAGGGGCTCCGAAAATTTGCTTATTACAATCAGGGGACTTTGACCTATTATCAACCGCAAAAATTGGTAAATATTCACCATACTTGTTCAAATAGCCGAACTACTTAAGGAGGTTGGCTACATGTAACGAAATGATAAAAATTCGTTCAAATTTGGAGAGATATTCTTCCAAATGAAATACGTGAATACAATTTTTTTAAGAATTGTCGTCTACGTATTTTTCGATCAATTGAACTATGAAATAGCCATTTTTAGACAATATAGATATACATTCCGTGTATAAGGACGTAACTTTACTACTCGATTGCTCGAAAACAATGTAGACGATATTTTTTTCTGAATTTATATTAATTTCTTTAGTGACAAAGAACATTCTCTCTAATTTTTATCATGTTCTTAACAACTTTCCTTTCCCTATACTTTTAACATGTAAAACGTCATTTATTTTCGCCATTTGTAGCCAACCTCCTTAAAGCAAAACCGCTATTTTTTACATTTTCGATAAAAAAAAATAAATAAAAATGAGAAGGAATTATTCTTGTACTTTTTTCGTAAGGAAGTCTCGTGACGAGGCCGAAAAGCAGTCTCGTACGTTTGTGTCTTGTTGGTTCCGAGTGACGTGTTTGTCCGTAAACACGAAAAAAGACGGACGTGAGCGGGAGAAGCGCCGCGTTGGAAAAAAGAGAAACACGTTGACGGTGCACGGACACATCGCCCGCGCGGGTACTTAAAGTGTCACGCGCGCGAGCACGAGGCCCGCGCAAAGTTCCGTTATTCCAGTTCAGTTATAACCGCGCGCGGAACTCGGGAGATAAAGATTTAAAAAAAAGGAGGAGGAGGAGAGAAGGAGAAAGAGAGAAAGAGGAAAAACGCATCTGTGGCCCCGTATATGCGTCGATACGCGCGAGAAACCGTTTACTCGCGAAGGACTGCCGGAAAAAAATGAATAAAGAGGCGAATGAAAGAGGCATAGAAAATTCTGACGCCCACGCGAGCTGGAAATCGGAATTGCGCGCCGCGAAACAATGAGAGCTACTCCCGGGACGGCGATTCGCACTGTAAATAAAAGCGTGACGAGAGTTCCAACCCTGGACGAGAAATTCCCGAGAAAAGTACCATTTTTTTTTTCAGGAGAAATGGAAGTCGATTGTTCATTGGAAATACATGTAGTCTTCTGTACCAAGTACGGAGAAAATATTGCAGTTTTCTTGTTAGAGAAATATTGTAAAATTATTCGAAAAAAAAACAAAATTATTGAAAGAATTAAATTCAATTTGGGTAATCGTTATTTTGTTACTTTAATTAAAGTTGTATTAATAAGAATTAAAAGTCTATTCGATCTGACAGAATAAAATGATAAGTAAAAATTATATAGAAGCCTTGCAATCGTGAGATCAATTCCACTAGTGAATAATATTTTATGTATATAGAAAAAAAGCGAACAATATTCGATGGTCAGGCGTATATTTTTCAATTTCTGTTCCAGTAGTTCTCGTCTCACCCAATAGACGCCTTGAATACGATACGAGTCAGCTCGGCCGTATTATTTACCCGGAATAAAATATCTGGTCGACTTTCGTTAAGCAATAATGGCGAAGCAAGAAAATGTGAAATGAGAAATATTGTAGAATAAATGGAATGGAGAAGAAACTGCATAATGCCTCATCAATTTTCCATCAAATCTACTCTGTTACTTTTCTCGGCAATAAGACAACAAAGTCTATAGAAAATTGTGCATATTGATTTCTTTGACAGATAATCACACAAAATATTCTCCTGAATTCGACCAAATATTGCATAAATATATTTCTAGAGAATATAAGATCGACGTCCCAATAGTTGAATAATATCTGACGCAATTTTTCAAAGTCGTATATCTTTAAAAAAGAAAGGTAACTTTTGTCGATTTTATTTCTAATTTAAACATGAAAAAAAGTATTAGCGTGTGGCAGTCGAGCTTAAATTTGCTGAAAAATTGTTTGCAATCGGGAAATATATGGAGTTTTAGAAGGCGTCGTGGCCGCGATGGATTCGGTCGAATGTTTCGACACGCCATCATTCCTTCACGGCGTTTTGCCCGGTTGCTCCTGGCGTTTCGAGACGTGCACACCGAGAAATATGCATACAACAGAGACATCATAAACGAGCGAGCGTACGTGTGTTAATCTACTAGATGTATATATGCAATAATATATCCAGGTGAGGTCGACGACCCCCCGGTCGCCTCCGACATCTTCGCCGTCAGCGAGCACGACGTGTCTCTGTCGTCGGGCTGGCGTGGCACTCTCCATGTCTTTCCTTCTCCGCAATCCCATATTTCACGGCGCACTTTCTCGCAACGACTTCTCGGCGCTAAGAAACTGATTTTTCGCTCCATCCGTTTTTTTTTCTTTCTTTTTTTTTCAAAAATTTCTATCCATCTCTCCCATTCCCAACGATCCGTTTGCTCCTTTCATTCTTCAACCTCGAACTATTTCCGGTTAATTATATATTTTTTAGAGCTCTTGTTTTCTACTGGAAAATAAAATTCTGTTTCTACCCTACCGGAAGTCCTGCAAAATGGCCCACTTGTACAGAAATTGAACAGTAACGAAATTATTTAATCTTTTTTTTTCAATTTCTTTGAATTGCAGCCTTTTGAAAATTTGACAAAAAAGAGACACTTCTCAGAAAGTTTGCGAAAAATGTCAAAGTCTTCATTTTTCATTTCAGAAGAAGATTCGTGATGCTAAAGTCGATAATAACTGATATCTTTATCAATGTTTCGATTATTTATCATCGAATGTGTTGTTTTTTTTATCGTGTATTTCGGGTTTATCTTGAAAAAAGTATTTCATGCCACGAAATAAGAATTCGTATCGAATATTCGTCGGCTAAAATGATAAACAAGAGTAGCGCTTTCTTATTTGTTGACGGTACGTGACGAGAGTGAAGAGTTCGGAGCGTCAGAACTGGCTGTCCTCGAACTACACGCAAACCCCCGAGTGTGTTTTATGTTGCACACCTGAAAAGTGTGTTTTAACTCGCATTGAAACGAATAAATCTGCCCTAGCCGGTTGAAACAACACAGAAATACATATGTACCAGTGAATTTACTCGAATTTCGTATACACGTTTTTATATAACTTTAAACACATAGTACACATTATTTGTATGAAAAAAATATTCACACTTCAATTCATTATGAAAACATTTTTTTTTTCGATTTCGAGAGCTTATTCGATATCGAAAATATCTCGTAGATAATAAAAATGCTGGTCACATTGAGTCCAATTGAAAAAATAATCATGAAAAATCAGTTTTTTGACTTTTTTACGTTATTTTTTATCGTGATAATATTTAAATGATTTTTTGACGCTCTACAGGAAGAATCTGATTAAATAATCTCTTTAAATTTTATAAAACAGAAAAAAAATGGGTTTTCCCTTTTGGATTTCTAAATTTCGAACAATAAGTAACAGTTTAAAAAATCATGCTGGAGTACATTGAAATGTAGAGCAACGTTAACGGTTTACACGATGACTTTTTAATAAAAATAATTTTATAAAAAGTAATTTTTGTCGTTTTCTCTTTTTAGTTTACACGTGAGAAAATTCAAGATAAGAAATTTACGCCCGATACTCTGTAAGGTAGTTCGGTCCAATTAGGGGTTTAACACCATGTTTTTTTGCATCAAATCGAAAGAGCTGACTTTGCTTTATATGACTACCAAATTTCAAATCAATTTACTGTGTAATTTCGACGTAATTAATAAATAATTTAGCATTACTTTCATAGCACATAAGGCTCAGACGACACGCCAACTATCTAAATTTCAATTTATACCGAAAATTAATTGTTTAATGGCCAAAAAAAACTTCTCACTACAATCATTGATATCTAAGAAAGCTATGTATCACCGATTTCAATTAATTTACCGTAGGGTTTTCTTCAAATTTTCATAATGAATGCAATTTTGCGGCTGCTATCCTTGTCACACAACGGATCATTCTTTCTAGAAAAAGATATTAATAAAAATAACATGACAGTGCGACGCACGCTTTATTTGGATTTGGTCGAGTGTAACGTACTGAAATCCTTATTAATCGATTAAATTTTGTATTATTTATAATTATATTACTAAATATTTGCTTAACTTTAGTTTATCAAAAAGTTGGAAAAAAAGTTTTTTCTCTATATAAAGTCAAACATCTTTTAACGAAACAAATTACCTCTTCCAAGCATTGGTCTAAATGTCATACGGAATAACCCAGGTTTTATGTACGCTAGTCAAATTCAGTCGTTATTATTTCCGAGTATTAATTATTACATAATTTATTATCAAGAAGCCTAAAACGAATTTATTATATTTTGTTATAAAACAATTAAATATATCATAGCTTTTATATAATCTAATTATATACGTAAATAAAAATAAATTATAAACGAAATTTGACTTTGGGCCAACTCGACCGAACTACCTTAATTACGCGAGAGGTGAAAGAAAGAGAGAAAGAACCGAACGAGTCCGATGAGTCTTCCTGTTTATCGAGGCGATCTCGTGGCCGAGTCGTATTCGCGGGCCCGCTGTCGATTATCACCGGGATAAGGTTTTCAGCGCAGTTGTTCGACGACTCGAGATGGCTCGCGATAAAAAAACGTTCCCGTGTTTATCTCCCTCCGAGCGTATTTCATCGTCTTATCCTCCCGATCCAATTTTTTCGGTAAACTTCCACGCCGCTTAATATCATTCGAGTTTCGCGTTCGATCGCCCGCCCCGTCGCTTATCGAGACCGAAAATAAATAAAGTAACGCGCCCCCTCGGCGCGCGCGTGCGAAAAAAGAAACACGCCGTTCCCGGAAATTACGAGAACGCCGTCGCGAAACGATTTCCTGTTGACGCCTCGCGATCGGGGCGGAGAATAAAACGAGCGTCCGGCGAAAATTTGCGGACCCGAGGCCGAAAATAGCATCTGAAGAAGAGAGCCGATTGAATGCGTGTGTATTCTCTTTGGAAAAAAAGCGACGCGCTCTTTTCGGAGAATCGAATCGAGGCAACAAGTTCACAAAACCCTCACGACTCACCCGAGTACAAAGTCGTATGACTTATTACGCCGGGAGATTATATTTGTGTGAGTACGCGCCAGTGTGTGTCGTCAACAGCTGTTTCGTGTATCGGTGCGGTTACCACCCACAGCGTAAGTGGACTCGAGCCATCGAACGAGCCTCGGAAAAACGTTTCTCGTTCGCTCAACGTAATAGAACGAGATTTATCGCTTTTATTATTTTTAAAATCGATCTCCGGACTTAAATAAATATTCGCGGAATTCTACGATATTGGTTCGTGGTTCGCACACGTCGAACGGTTATTTTTGTTTTGCTCTTTCACATATATCCTGTGTAGAAGAGACAATTTTTTTTCTCTTTTAAGAGAAATAGATAGAGAATAGATGTGATTACCCTAGAAATAAATTATTTTTGACTATTATCAACGTTAAACATTTTTTCTAGGGTAAATATAAATAAATGTAAATAATCAACACCGTAGTATAAACAACGTTTAGGGTGTAAAATAAATGAAGTAACAGTATTTATTGCTAAGACGATTCGGTGCGAATAAAAAAGAGACACAGATTAAGCAACTTAATAACAAATAACAGTTCACTGATTAAAAAAAAAAATTTCAATCACAACCAATCAAATATTAAAAAAATGAAAAAATATGTTTTATTTATAAGCCAAGAATTCTAACCACATATTTCATACCCAATGAAATAATGTATTAATTATTTTTATATATTGGAAGAAAACTAATCGAACAATATTGTGAAAAATTTCTTATTGGATCCACTAAACGTTTCAGTGTTCGTGCTTCAATCCCTTTTAAATACTTTATATTAATTTTTTGCATAGGTATATAGGGAAAATTTGGAAAATCGTCGACAAGTGTGTGGGAAACGCGAACGCGGTCGGGTTATAAGTAGGAGAGAGGCGCGTGCGGCGAGATATGCGCCCGAAAGTTGCAACAGGTGGGTATATAGGTGTCGACGACCGATTGTTTCTCTGCGGGACGTTCTCGCGAGAGGATAGTGAACGGGAAAAGGGCCGGACTCGCGCCATCTGGACTCGAGGAAGAAAAGAACAAATGGGAAAAAAAGCGAGTGAACGAAAGAGGCGAGGATATGGCACGATGAGTGGACAAAGAACATGACGAAAAAAAAAAAGAAAAGTGTCAAGAGAGCAAAACACAAACGAAACGACGTCGAAAAGCGAAGCAAACGGAAGAGGACGGAACGTGGATATATTATTTTTATGAGCCATTGAATGAAAAAATAATCGTGTTTTTCCCTTTGGGGCTGGAACGAAAAGTAGGAGAGACGAAAGCGATCGTCCAATTTCGCGGTATATTAAGAGGAGGAATTGAATGAAGCGAAATAGGGCGAATTAGCCAAAGTGACAATCAAGAGGCCGGGGTATCGGGAATTACGAAAGTGGCCTGTACAAATTCGTACACGTGAACGAACCTAGCGCGGAATGAATTCAATTGGCGTTGAGGTGTGAATTTCTTACATGGGATGCAGCAGCAGCACGCGGGGAGGGGGGAGGGGGGCTTGATTATCAAATCGACATTTGCTATTGAAAATGTCATCACGCCACTTGGCTCCTTTCGAAAAGTTTCTTTTGTCGTTCCCCCCGAGAGCGTTTGCGAAACGCAAATAAAGGCAGAGAGAGAGAAGAACAACGCACTGGACACATTGGAGACGCGAGAGCACAATCGCACGAGCTTTTCCCGAGCGTGAAAAAAAAAGGAAAAAAATGGCAACTCTCGCCGGAGGCAGGAAACACGTCGAGAGCCGATACCAAAGTTTTCCCGATGCGCTGTCGAGTCGAACGTGCGAGGAGGAAGAACGCCGGGACTTTCCAATCGCGCTCATACAACGCGCGGGAAAAACAATGCGGATAAAAAAATACCGCAGATGCTAAAATAAGAGACGATTACAAAACCCGCGTTACCTAACACCTCCGTCGGCGAAACGCTCTCAAATTCAACGAAATATACGTAACTCGATACAAAACGTGATCACCTGAGTAAATTTTATCAATTTGTCTCGCACACTGTCAATCCAAGATTATTTCACACGCACCGAGTGTGTACTTTTATTCATCGAAGCACACATTGGTGGAAAAATCAATGAGACTTCGTTTCATTTCGTACATTGCAGATAAATCGGTTAAGAAACTGATTTCATAACCATTTGTAATTTTGCATTGCTGTGTTCTTCAAGCAAAATACTTCATTTTTTTGGTGTTTTTTTTTTATCGTAAAAGATATTTTTGTATATATAAAATTTATATTGGCTGAATTTACATTTTTTATATTTAGAATAATTTTGTATTAAATTTAAATTAAAAATAAAGAGAATTTATATAAGTTTTGGTTTTACTGTTTTCAACAGTAAATCAATACTAATATTCTTTTACGAATTTTCTAGGAAAAGAATCTCGATTTGTATGACACGTGCTTTATCATTTTTTCACTTCTTTAAATTGAAAATTCTTGGAGAAGGAAATCTGACAAAACGCGTTTTCTTTCTGTTTCTTTTTTTCTGCAAGAATTTTTACTATTGTTGCATGTTTCATTGTTGCTTATCAATATATGGTATACGAATTTTATAGATGAATACTATATTTGTCGAGTTAAAGAATTCCAAACCCGTCGAGCAAATCTGAGAAAAAAAATCAATATGTTTAAGACACGTGCAGAAAACGTATTTTGTACGATTTTAAATTGAAAATTCTTGAAGAAGAAAATCTGACGAAAAGCACGTTTTTTTCTATTATTATCTGTAAGAATTTTCTCTATCGTTGCATGGTATATTATTGCTTATCGATAGGACAATTTTATCAGCGAATGCTATTTGTCGAGTTAACGATTTCCAAGTGTCAAAACGGAACAAGCTATAAAATTTATTCCAAAGAATTTTTCTTACTTTGTTAAAACAGAGTACACACAAAACGGAAGCAGGAATGTTCGCTATCTTTGCATTCTTCCTTATCTAAAGCACAATTTTATCAGCGACAATTACAATAATTGTCGAGTTAACGAGCTCCAAATGTGAAAAAAAAAAATTAAAATTTTACTAACCAGGTTTCTCTTCGATTATTTCTATCTCAATAAAAAATGTAGAGAATTCCTAAAATATGATGATAACGATCAGCAGCGTAAGATGTAAAAAGAAACCCCCATATTTTATCGATTTCAGTCTGTCCAAAAATATCCAAACAGACGTGAAAAAAGAAAAAAAAATGTAGAGCACGTTTTTTTCTTTAACCTCAAGAAATAAAACGAAGTCGAAAAGTTTTGAATGGGTCTGTATTTTTCGTGGCAGAGTCGGCGAGTCGTGCCGGTGGCTGCTATAGAATTCTTAGCGCGTAGTTTCAAAGGCGGAAATGGGTCATACATAGAACGGGGGAGCGAGAGAGCCGAGCATGAGTCTCGAGTCCATAGAAGCTACAACGCAGAAGAGAGCGAGAGAGTTCGACATGGATGCACGGGGGCGAGAAAAAGAGGGAGAGAGAGCAAGCGAAGTATAGGCAAGAGAACGTCGTCGCCTCATTCGAGGCTCGTCGGATAGTGGCAGCGACCGTTGCATTCGTAATGCCTCGGGGCTATTTATTTATCGTGTCCATATCTGCCCTTGGGGACTTCACGGGCGACGCACGACGGCTCGCCGTATATTCGACGAGCGTCTGCCTTTCTCCCCTCCCCCCGTCTCCTCCTCTCTCTCTCTCTCTCCAATATCGACGACTTTTTTCATTACCTCGCAATTGAAACGTTATACTTTTTTCTCTTCCCTCATATATCCACGCACGATGTTCTCCCCGCTACCCCTTTTTTGTTATATTTTCGCCGCCAATACTTTTCGCCCGCGCTCTCATTCTCGTGACGATTAAGCGAAAAAGCCGAAAGGAGAAAAAAAATGTAAATGGGCAAGAGTGACGAGGGGAGGAACGTCGAGCGCGATTCGCTTTTTTTTTTCTTCTTTTTTATTTTCCTCCTTCGCGCTCCAATTTATCAGAGGGAGATATATTCAGCGACGAACTACTGCGCAGGTGTTCACTCGGTGTCGCGGGAATTCGCGATGCCTCCCCGCCGATTCCCGATTGTTCCTCCGGATATCGCGAGGAATCGAAAATAGGCGGCGTAAAAATAAAAAACGAAATATTATTGAAGTTCTATATCGGGGAGTGAGTAATACGTAAGATACGAGTAACGTGACTAATCGCATTCACGATTATTGTGTAAATTTTTTATGAGGGAACGTGCTTGTCGCTCTCGCAACGACTCAATTTTATCGTCGGATCCTTTTCATTTTTATTCGTTAATAAATATATGTATTGCATCCGTTGGAAAAATACGAAAATTAAGGAGACAGAAGAAGATTAAAAATACGAAAATTAAGGCGACAGAAGAAGATTAAAAATACGAAAATTAAGGCGACAGAAGAAGATTAAAAATAAGAAAATTAAGGCGACAGAAGAAGATTATATTTTATCACCGTTTCTATTTTTTCGTTCGATCTCTTTTTTTCGTTTTTGAACAAATTGGAAAAGTAAAAATAAAAAGAAATATAAAAATAAAAACGTACATGCGACGCGTTTACGTGGTCTTGTTGAATGACGTAGCGCGTAAACAATGGAGGAAATCTAGCATTAGACGATGAATTGCATGATACGCGAGAGGACTCGCTGGACGAGCGAGGATTGCGCTCACGTGAACGAAGCGTGTGTCGCAGATTTTCGTATCCTCGTCGGTGAGCGTCGAATCATTCGTGGCTCTTGATATGCAGAAAAACTCGGGAAAAAGGTACGGATATAGTGAAAATTTCACTGACGGAAGAACACCGAGAGATCTGATGAGAATCGCGAACGGCCGCGAATTTATGAACGACGCATAATTAAGTTTGTTTCATGTTAAGGTAGTCCGATGGGCTATCCAAGATTTTGTGATGAAATTTGGTGTATGTTGAGATTAATATGTTACTTCTCTTGTGTCCAAATTTTAATATCACTCGCTTGCTAGAAATTGAGATATTAATTTTTAAAAATGAGAAATTTTCGCTATCTCTCATAAGCCTTATGTTAAAAGTCGGGATTGCCCCCCGAATAAGTAGCATTTTCGTTATCTATGGCAAATTTTCGATCAAATACATAAGGTCTTAAAATCGGAAAAAATAAATTCAAAACATTTTGGCAATTTTTGAAGATTTATGTAATAACGTGATTCTTGCGCCATTCGCTTCGTTTTGCAAAAATCTTTAAAAATCACCCTTAATAAAGTTAATTACATCAAGAAAAAGGAAAAACATAGCAAATTCAAATTTTCATGGATCTACGAGAGCCAGTTTGAGCAAAAAAGGTCTGATCGAAAAAGATCTTGAAATCGAAAAAAATTTTTATAGAGAAGTATAAACTTGCCTACAATGTTGAAGAACGATTATGCAAATTTCCAAGAAATTATCTTTGAAATCGCGATTTATGTAAGTACCTCCTCAAGGTAGTTCGATAATTGAGGTAAATCCAACTTCGATCAATTTAAAAAAAATTCTACACCGTACGGAAGAATACTAAAATACATAACCTGTTTTCAACGATTAAGCAAAATAGACGTCTCTCGTTTTATAATAACAAAAATTCTTGAAGACGAACTTTTTTACTAGATTATACACAGTGTATACATATCTCGTGCAGATTGATGTCCGGACGTTCAATCATTACTATTTTACATCGCACTTATCCAACTTGCACCATCGAAAAACTTCAATTTTATAGAGACCATACGTAGTAGATGACGCAAAGAATCCAAAAATGATATACTTGTCCTTACAAATACAGAAATTTTTCATCTACAAAATACAGTCACTTGACAAAAAATAAAGATAAAAAAAATCTTTCTCTAAATCCAAATCGTTCGTTACAAAAACTTTATCGATCAACCATCTTCAATAAATGTATTATAAATAAAAATCGTTCTCACGAAAATCAGACACTAAAATTGATTATAACATCAGTGCACGGTGTAAATGTTGAATAAAAATAACGAGGAATGCGCGTATAAATATATTTTAGAAGAAAATCGCGAATTTGACGGGGAAAGAGATGGTCGAGGGGGGGGGAAGATAGACGGAGCGCTTTTAACTCGATTTCGTCAAAATGGAGGAGTCGGGATGCGTGTGGCGCTTAGCGGGCGTGGGAGGCGACTCGAGACGAGAAATATGACGGGAAACGAGAAAAAGTGAAGATACGAGAGCGCGGATCGAGTCCAAGATCGGCACTTTGCCAAGTCATTCCCGTCAACGAGCGGCGCGCGCGCGCGTTCGCAACTCTCAATATTCCGAGCTCTGACTTCGTGCGCGATAAAATCATCGCTCTTGTTCCTTCGGAGCTCGCTTTCCAGTCCATATGGCTGCGCTCGGTACGTAAATAAATGCTGGAACGAACACGTGAAAATAGCGAATAACTGGAAATACAAGGAAATAATATGATTCGCATCGCCGTGCGCGCGAACGGCCGCGTTGTAGTCGGGCAGCGCGCGTAACGAGTCCGGAATCTGACGAGTTTTTCAGCAAGGCTGACTCACCCGTTCGTTCCGTCCTCGGCCGTGCGAAATGCTTTGCACGGACGGTGCATTAATCGGCACAATACAACGCCGCCGTCACCGAACTGTCTCTCTCTCTCTCTCTATACCTGCTCTGCGTACACTCGGCCGCAAAAATATAATATTCAGCTCCGAGAGATGGATCGATAACTCGGAAAAGAAACTTTTATTATTTTTCATTATAAGCGAGCACTCGGATTGAACTATATATCAATATTTAAGGACATACTGTCTGTACACTGAGAAAAAATGTTAGTTTAATCAACAAAATTTCAGTTGATTAAACCAAAATTTTGTTGAATTAACAAAATTTCAGTTGATTAAACCAAAATTTTGTCGAATCAACAAAATTTCACAAAAATTTTTTTCAGTGTATGGTATCTCTGCTGAAAATTCATTTTTCAAATTCCGAAATCGAGACTACGTATACGAGGCGTCACAAAAATATCGTCTCAGAGGGACATGGATAAGGTATATAGGTTAGCCTTAGATCTGGCAGATAAAATGAACAATGACATCGAGATATTGCCACACTGAAAACGAAATTTGGTTGATTCAACAAAATATTTGCTTCAATACGTTCAACGATATTATTTTTCAAATTGAACTAAATTCTTGGTTGATTTAACTGAAATGTAATTATTTCAAATAAACAAGGGTTGTTTTGATAAAATATTTTCAACTAAATATTTTTCAACTAAATCTGTTCTCAGTGCACTTTTTTGATTTTCTCAACATCTTTAACTTTTAGTTTTCTTACCATCATTGCTAAAAATTCCTTCGTATTGTTCACGTTTTATTTTTTTAAGTATATCTCTACTTTTTTAAAACAATAATCATCTTAACTTCATAATAGAGTCCCGCTTAACGCTATAATCCTGAATGATAAAAATGGCAATGTCTAAGTTTTTGTAAAATTATCACGTTGGTGTAATACTATTTTTTAATCTGCATGTATTTTAAAAGATAATTTGCCAGTTTTTATTTCCTACTTTAGTGCATTTTTTTCCATGGCTAATTGTCAAAGTTTAAGTTGCAATTATGACAGAGTTAAAGCGCAGCACAAATACAATTTTTTCTTGAAATATACACTAGACTAAAAGTTTACTTTGAGCGCATGAAATAATTATTTGAGATACTTAAAAATAAAAAACTGAACAACTATTTATTTTATCTGACAGATCTAAGGCTAACCTACCTTTCATGTCACTCTGAGATGGTATTTTTGGGACACCCTGTATTTCTACCTCATAACAAATCTATGATTTTGGTAATTAAAGAAGTTTTGGACGATATTTTTCAAATTTAAGTTTTGACATTGATTGTATGTCGTTATGAAAATGAAATGAAAGAAAATTCAGAGTTGGAAATTAATTTTTTGGATACAGACAATATGTTAAATTTGCACAATTTTTTGCATAAAATATCTTTTAAACTTTTTAGTGAAACGCTCTGTTATTTATAATATCAAATTGGAAATTAAAAAAATTATTTATTCAAAATACAGAGAAATTTTCAATTACAAAAATGACAAAAATGGCTACGTTTAGATTTCAAACTCAATTACAAATGCCAAACTGCTACCACAGTAAAAAAAAATTAAAAAATTCTCAACAATAAAAAGCAGAGGATATCAGCCTCGATCGATGTTCGAAAAATGAACATACCCTTAAAAATGAATCTAGATAAATACAAAAAGCAAAATAACTTCTATATAAGCCCCGATTTATTACTTGACAAAAAAAAAAGTCCAATGCCATCAGCGAATAACGAGAAAAAAGGAACGAAGCTGAAAGGGTAGAGTTCGCGATTTTCGCGTCGATTCGTCGCCAGCCTTTTTTTCCCCAGATAAAAATGTCAATCACGTATACAGCGAAAGTTTCCTTTTTTTCCAGCTCGTCCATTTTTTTTCCCCCGTACAGTATACCGAGGGAAAATATTTCGCGATAAAAAGCGTACTTTTGATCGATTGTGTACGAATGCAGATGTGCACGGTGACTCGAATGACCGTTCGACCGGGTACCTGCCGGTGCTACCTCGATTCTCCCGGCGCTCTCGGGCGTGATCGCGTTCCCCCCGCCTTCGCGATACGCGCTCGCATTCGCGCGTATATTCGTCCGCGATTTTTATCACGAGTTGCATCGTCGCAACCGCAATTTGTCACGAGCGCTCCGATGCCGGACGTTGCACAGGAACGGGTGCGAACGACGTCCAATTTTTCTTTTCAATTCCAACTTTTTTTTCCCCCTCCGAGCCTAGACCCGCGAGAAATTCATTTTTTTTTTCACGAAAATTTCTTCCCGACTCGATGATCGCGTCTAGTTCATTCGGGACCCTGGAGAATTTTTATTCGCGCGGATAAATAAAAAATTGTGTCCTGTATGTGTTTGAAAAAAAATGTAATACTGCTTTATAAATATTTTTCAAATAATTATTTATCGAAGTAATGAACAAAAGCAGTGTTCAATCATTTTTGGTATTAATTATTTGAATAAAGTATGTACTATTTTGCTATATTAATATTTGACCATGAATAAAAAATAATTTAATACGTAATTATGTAATTTAGGTCAAATTTAAATAAGGCTCGGAGTAATTAGTGAAATATGTAACGAAGGTGATAATAATAATGGCATAATAAAAGAGTAGCGATTGCGAAAAGGATTCTCCGATGATGAGAAATGCGAGACTCGTTTGCTAATTACTGATTAATTCATTAACGGGGTAACGAGCGGGAGCGAGACGGAAAATGGTTGAAATCGAGTCGTAACACGCTCGACCTTTCGAGCGAACATTATTCGTCATCCTGAGAAAGCACACGATGACGCAACCCCTTGTGCTTCTTGCTCAAGACTGTTTTCAATCAAGAAAATAATGGCGAGAAATGAATAAGAAAATAAAAAAATAAAGCAGAAGGGAGGAGGAAAAAACTAGCGTTTAAACGATTTCGAGACGAGATATTGGCACAGGGCGGAGAAAACGTTTGATGGACTCGAGCCAGTTTCATTCATTCGTCTCCTCAACTTTATTCTTGGTATAGTGCAGCGCGAGAGTGCGATACGTGTACGCGCCACCGACGAGAAAACGATTTTATTACGCAACCTGGCTGTGGCTCAGTCGGTCGTCCAACCCGACGAGATGCCCAACCTTCCCCTCTCTCCTCGTAATAAACGTTTTTCACTTCATTTTCTCACTCCCATATATAAAACTCAACATTTTCCCCAAGATGCAATTTAAAATTTGTTGATTTATAAAAAAATTAAGTTCTTGTGCAAGAACTTTTATATATACTTTATTTTTCCACTCGTTCGTCAATCCAAAACATGCAAGAAAATTAATTTTTATATCCACATCTTGCTTCTTACCATGAAATAATTCAATTTCGAGTTAATAAAACATGATAAAATAATGAGCAAAGTATAATAAATCATCTGAATAAGAAAATAAACATTTTTCTGTAAGTAAAAATCGTGGATTTGAAATTTTGGTTACTAGTGAATATTAACTGGGAATAAGATTGGAGAAAAAAGGCGAACAGCCTACGAGAAAGAGATTAAAAGGGGGGGAGAGAGAGAGAGAGATAAACGATGACGAACCAGTGTGCCAATCTCTGTGACGTCTGGGTCGGCCGATTCTCGAATATTCAAAGCGTGTCGCCGTGGTCGCTGTTTTAGTTTGCATAATTTTCATGCCGGGCGCGGCGACGTGCAACGCGAGACCGACAGGAAGTGTGTCGTGGGGGTTGAACGTAAGCTCTCTCGCCGATACACGAGGCCGGCTTCGAACACGAGCATAATTCAAACGAAGCCGAGGATGGAAGCTCCTCGGATCCGTGTTTCCGATCTGTCCCGCGCGTTACACTCGCGACACGATTTCCCGGAATCCCCGGGGACCGATAGCCAGCACGAAATCGAAATATCTTTGCGCCAAATCGCCGATAAACCTCCAACGCCCGGCACCATTTTTTGACAAGGCTACAAAAATCTTTTTTTTCAGCCGGAAAATATTTCATTCTCAAAAATTATATTACGTGAGATATTCAAAAAATATTTAAAGTTAAAAACAATTATAACAAATTTTCATTTTCAATTTCAATTGATTAAACCAAAATTTTGTCGATTCAACAAAATTTCACAAATTTTTTTTTCAGTGTATGGTAAAAAATGTGTTTAAAAATTTTTTTTTAATTAAAATTAATTTTAAAAAATTATAATAAAATAGTGGACGGGTTTTGGTGGAGAAAAGAAAGAGCGAAAATCAAGAGAAGAGTAATACGTTTGCTGAGAAAGAAAATGAACTAAAAATTATGTACATTTTTTTCAAACAATAGAGGAAAAAAATATAAAAAGGACAAATTAAATAAAATGTATGTATTAGAATTTAAGATTTGTATAAAAATACTTTTAAAAAATTGAGCAAATAAAACTTTGTACTACTCATTACAACTAATCATCAGAAAAGAATTTTTGACACGAATTTATGACGAAACTTCGAAACAGTGTATAGTCTAAGGGTCTCGCGTGTATGATAACATCGCAGTAATATATTGCTTGTACATTTTTTTCGATCCAAGATATTTTACTTTCCTGTGAAGAATTATTTCCCAGAATTAATGTTTATAAAAATGTTGATACCTAAATAACTAATATAGGAAATATACAATTTTATAGAAATGTTTTTATAACGAGTAAAATAAATTTAAAAAATTCTTTGTCATTTTGAAAATACCTTTTTATCATGAGGATCTTCCTTTCTTATGCTATCTGTGCAAATTTCGCAGCTTTCTTTCGTTCTTAACGTTTAACTTTTTCCTATTTCACATAATAAATTTTCGATTAGTAATAATTGTTTCATACCACTGCTTTTAATTTGTTGACCTTGTAAAAATTAACTCAACGAGCACGTAATTTGTGATTTCTAATGTAAGCACTTTGCACAGAGGGTACTTGCCACTTTTATAAAAAGTTTTAATGAAATATTTATACACGAATTAAATATAAATAGTTAAATATTTATACAAAAACCTCAGTGAAAGTTTCGAATTGAATTTTTCCGTATACAAAGAAAAAATATGAATACATTTTTTTAAAACCGTTTTAACATTCTTATATAACTTTTTTGTGAATAATGGAACGATAAAAATTGTGAGGAAAATCGTGATTTCGCGATAATATAAAATTGGTCGAGAAAGGTTAGTTTTTCTCGTGGAATTTCTGTCCCCTTTGGCGAAGACGCGCACAAACGATAAGGCGACCTTGTCGTTTCTCTCTTACGACGAAGAGCGCGCGCACAAACACACACACGGTTGTACAGGCGCGAAAAAAAAATGCACACGAGCGCCGTAGGTGCGTGCACGTAAGCGAGTCGTACGACCGAGCCCGACGAACCGCGAGATTCGAGTGAAAAAGCAGAGTCAGGTAAAACTAAAAACCTGCAAGACAAAAAAAAATAACCCCGATCCGAGAATAATTGTCAGTACGAGAAGGAAAATAAAAAAAAAGGAGCACGATCAAAAGATTTCCGAGACCCGGAACGAGGAATGTTTGTCCTTTTTCGGGGAACAAATATTGATACGTCGCGGAGAAAAGTTGACGAGTTTATCAGCGATACGAGTAGCCGGATAATAAAATTACGCGTATCGGTAGCGGCTCGAAATGGAATATCGTAAAAATATCATTCTCGGAATGGAAGAAAGCCGGGACGAGAGAGAGAGAGAGAGAGCTTCGCGGCACACTTTTCGCAGTTAATACAAAGTACGTCGTAACGAGTTCTTATCTCGCGATATCTTTCGCAAAAAAGAGAGAAAGAGCGACGTGTCTCGCTCGTAGAGAAAATCTATCGAAGCCGATTAGCGCGTAAGTCAAAAAAAAAAACATAAGAAATGAAAAAAAAAGAAAAGAAACGGTAATGAGAAGCGTCGCGAACGACACGCGCTCTTATCTGTGACACCTTTTTCTTCATCCTCGCGATATTGGCTGCTCCCTTATTTTTTTTTCCCCTGACAATAAAATTAATAGCGCGAATGCAAATATTGCAGGAACGGGAGAGAAAAAAGTTTGACGTCGGAATCTCGTCGTTACGCAACGGATCGAACGATCGAGCCGAGACCCACGCGCGTATACGTCGCCGCGCGTTATTTCTCCCTCTCGCAATAAATACAATCTCGCAGGTGAATCGAGAGCAGCCTGCGCGGATAACAGAATAGCGGTATCGTGAGTAACTCCGCGTGCAAGAGTAAAAATAAATAATCGTTATTAATGAACGAGATTATTATTATTGTAACAACAAACGATAAATATTGAGCGTCGCGCACTATTTTCAAATCCGAGTGTCATTCTTCCAGTATTATTCACCGATAACGACGATGACAAAGAATTCCTCGAACGACCCTAATACGCGAATAAATTGTTTCTTTTTTTACCGTGACAAACACTTTGGAAATTTAGTGATTCTGATTATAAACGATTATCAGATAAATCGTAAAAAAACATCAAAATTGCCACGTCTTGCGTGAAAAATGCTCCAAATTCCCGACCTGTTGCAACGTATACGTAAAAAATCAATTATTTACACGTATAAAATTAATTTCGTATACAAGGATCTCTTGGATTGATAAAAAAGAAAGAAACTGCGCGTTATTTCGCGAGACACACGCGCGCGTCGTGAGAATATAATCAGCGAGAACAGAAATGAAACAAATTTTTTTGACTCGTTCTCGTTGCCAACGATCGCGCGTATCGTAACGAACATTGAGAATAAACTTCTGATAGCCGTTTCCCCGTTTATTCTTTTTCTTTTTTTTTTCATTTTGTGATTATTACGTATCCGCGCTGAATCGCGTACCAGCGCCGAGCGAGCCTCGAATGTGTAGCGTAGATAAATTTTTGCTCTATCTCGATGACGATGGACTTTTGAAGCTAATTATATTTGCGCTCCGATGTGACGGTATTCGTACGGGTTTTCGTTGAAAAAGAGAAGAGACGAACGAGCGATTCTCGAATACGTACTTGTGTGTGTGTGTGTTCGTGCACGCGCAGACGTCGCGGATCGTAAGCGCGACACAGTCGCTAGGATGACGGAGGGTTGTCGCTACGACCACACGTGCGCGTTCTATATCCAGAAACCTAACGACGCAGTTGCTGATGTACGCCCTCGAAATGCGCCGGAAATGCGTCAACAATGAGAAATCCATCAGTCAAATATCACCATAAAGAAATAAACGAAAATTACTGTTTATGAGTTCTAAATTCACGAGCGACAAAAAGCGACCGTTTTTTTGACAGTTTTCAATCGATATTTCACTGTTTTTCCAGGCACATACTTCATACAACTTCGCATAATGCACTCCATTTTCTGATTAATTGATTAGAGGTTTCGTCTCTTTTTTAATATAGGATACATCCGCACCGATATTTTTATAAAAGTATTTTTAAACGATATTGTAAATTTGAAACACTGAATTATTCACCACTTTTCGTATGATTGGAAATTATACTGGAACTGACACTTGATCGAACTTGTCGAATTGCTGCAAAATGTTTTTCGGTAACGAACTACCCGGCGAGCTCGACACGTCTTACCCCGACACTTTCTACCGGGCTACTGATTCAAAATCCAGTCGAAAATTCAAGTAATTAACACCTTAATCGGTTTTTCCCTCGACCTCATTTGAAAATTTTTTTCCTCATTAAGCTCGACGAATTTTCTCTCTTTTTTTTTAATGTTAACGATCTCTGAACTATTCAAGTATATTTTTCTACGTATATTTGATATAAATAATATAAAATCGTGTTGTAAGTTGTGTTTCACATGAGCTGAAAAAAATTAGCGTATTCGAAGACCTTCAACCTGATTTTTCGAGAATCGAAGATAGGAAAATCTCAACATTTCAAGTGGCGATTTATATTCGTGTCCTCGACGATATCGACTTCATAATAGGTAATTCCTGATAATTTTTGCAAGACGAAATTAATGATTCAGACATGAAGGTCATTATTTCCAAAATAGCGCACGTTGCATTGTTTTTTATGAGTATAAATTAGTTAAAAGTTAATGCATTCTATTCCGATGAATCGATTCGAGGTCTCATGTCTTTTATTAATATAGGATTATGCAATTAATATAGAATCAATTTTTTTTATTACAAAAAAGGTTAAATAAATAAAAATTAATTGAAGTATTTGAAAATTGATGATAAGTAGCTAAATTTTCAATGAGTTACGTATTTCAAAATGTACGATAAATTATTGTTTCATATTTGATTGCGAATTTCTAGAATATTCATTGCTTTTACTTTTGTGGAAAATTCGTATATTTATTTGCCCTAAATTTGAATTAAGAATTATGTGATTTTCATCGAAAGTTGTACAAATTTTTCAAATTTTTATATGTTCTAAGTATACCAAATGTCAAAATTGTTTAATAAGAGTATTTAAACTCTTAAATGTAATCACAGTTCCTTGAAATAATTATACTTCCCCTTAATCCTGATTAACGAAAGATGCTCTCGAGAACCGATTATTGCTCAATGATATCCAGATAATAGGTCATAAAATAATGTTTTGGAATGCCAAGCTTCAGCTCAGGTACCTAATACTAAATTTTTCGCGTTTGCTCTCATCCGTTTATTGCCACTTAATAGAGTGGACTGCCAAAAACGAAAACAAAGTTTTATTGCTGAACAGGTATGGGCGAAGCTCGATACTTTTCTGAGATATGAAAATAATTTTGCAATAGGTGGAAATTAATTTCCACCTATTACCTTAATTTTACCTTAATTTCTCATGCAGGAAAGTATCGAGCTCTGCTCATCCCTGTTGCTGAAAACATCGATTTTTAACCCCGTAAAATCAGCAAGACCGTTTTAAATATTTTACCAAACACACCGGTGTTATTATTTCACACTATTTCCTTTTACCACTCACACAATTTGGTCAACACCGCGAAATTTTTTACAGCGTCGTGTACGAGTCGAATGCATTGTGTCTAATGAATTATTTATCGAAATTCGCAATTTCCAGTGCCAGTATAAAACTGCAAGGAAAAAAGATATAGATCACGAGAGAAATGTCGAGGAATGAGTAAAATGATGGATAGGTTTGTGAGTAACGTCCCATACGCATTATCGTCACGAAGCTCGCGCGAGAATCTCGTCCGACTCGCGAGCTATACTTTTCTCTCTCGCTCTTCATTTTTTATATCTCTTTTCTCTATCCCTGCCATTTTTATTTCGCCACGAGCGATATAATATGCGCAGTAGACGGTTCACAAGTGCTGTTGACCTTGCGAGACTTGCGCACGATTAAATAAATCAAACATAATGTAATTCGAACGTTGTGTGCGTCGTTCGTTCTCGTAGGCTCGTTCGCTCGTGTGTGGCAACGCTTCGAGCCTATTAGAGCATTGTAATGGCCCGGAGAGCCGTGTGTCACGAGCTCGAAAATGAGAATAAAAAGTGAATAAACAACGAAATGAGCCACGGGAGGAATTGTCGAGGCTCGAGAGCCGAGCGTGAGACTCCGATGGTATACAACGAAAACAGCAACAAAACGCGAGGGATTGTTCATACGGAGAGTTCTCTCTCTCTCTCTCTCTTTCACTGGCGAGCCTCCTGCACGACCGGTGCCAATCAGCCTCATTTTTCAAAAGGTGCGGTCGAGACCAACGTATCGCTCGCAATTCGTTGTCAAACCTTTCAAAAATTCATAAAAACTTCCGAAATCGAAAACGAAACTCTTTCATACATAATTCGACCACTCTCTGCTCAAATGTGCATGAAAAAATATTTTTGTAACATTTGAGGGGTTTCGGTACCGTTGGCGAAAATAAATGAAGTTTTACATGTTAAAAGTATAGGGAATCGAAATTTATTAAGAACACGATGAAAATTTGACAGAACGTTCTTTGCTACTAAACAAATCTATATAAATTCAGGAAAAAGTCGTCTACATTGTTTTTGAGTAATCAAGTGTTGAAGTTACATTCTTATGATAATAAGAAAAAATGAAAATGATATTTCATGGTTCAATTGTTTGGAAAACAATTAGACGAAAATTCGAAAAAAATTCGTGTTTACGCATTTCATATGAAAGTATATCCTCTCCAAATTTGAACGAATTTCAATTATTTCGTTATGTGTATCGAAACCCCTTAAATACAAATGAGAGAAAATAATTTGCAAATTTGTATTTGGAAAATTACATTTAAGGATGTTGTGTTCAAAATCGAAAATGATGGTAAATTTTTGAAATTTTTACATAATATTGAATATATAATATCTCTATAAAAGGTAAAACTATTAAAAATGGCTATTTTTTGTACCTTCCCTTATAAGAGCACGTGTTAAAAATTGCAATTTTGTATAATAAATATCTCAGTAACGAACTTCCTAATTTAAGTAAAATTTCGTACTGATCTTTGTGTGGCGTTAAAGAAGCTTCATCTAATTTTTCAAAAAAAATTTCATCATTTATTTGTGCAATCACATGGAGAATAGACCTGTCATTAGATGTCCTTTAATTTCAAATATATTTTTCTTCAGTAAATTCGCAGCAACCTTTTTTAAATAAATTTTTTCTCTCAAACAACTTCTTATAGGAAAAAAAAACGTTCTCAATCTTTTAATTTTTGCTCTATACGGACTCAACACCCTCAAAGATTTTTTTCTATACTCAAATAATAACATCTCCAACAATTTTCATTTTATTTTCGTCTAATTAACTTAATAAATGATTTAATAATTTAATAAATGTAAGTACTCGAATTCAGTGCTCGGAAGAGAGTGTTAGTCTGTATAGTTATTCCAAATGAGAACTTCTTGCAGTAAATTTGTTTCGATGATTCTCTTATTGTGTTCTCGGATAAACTTGGTATACTGGGAGAGTCAAAATTTGAAGATTCGAGTCGGAGGGGGGATGAAAACTTTTCGGGATAAAAGTTGCAGTTGGAGCAGCTTAAAATTTCAAGGTTCGCGACAACTGGGAAGGAAGGCTAAAGGCGGTGAATCGGAGATACGAAGTGTGAAGCATATTTAAAGAGGGAGCGAGTGCAGCGGTCGAAGGCTCGCAAGTGTGTCACGGCCGGGCGATAGTGACCAGCGGTTACCGGCCAGAAACGTGAAACGTTCGCAATTCTCGCGCTTTTTATCGCATACTCTCATAGACTCTCGGCCAGTTTTAACCAAGTCGTACACACGCGTCCAGGAAGAAGCGGGACAACAACTTCAACCTCTGTACACGCTGATAAGCCTGCCAAGTGGCAATTCGTCACGCGGTCAGAAAATTTACGATCTCCGCACGCGCGATTAAAACGTGTTCGATTGACAACAAGAAAAACAAAAGTTCTCTCGTCTTTTTTACCAACGACCTTTCAAAGCCTCTGATTTTCGTCGTTCCTGAAGAATATTTTTGAACAATTTTTGCCCAATATGGGTATTAAACTAATTTTTATAAAATTATATCTTTATTGTTGATGAACGTTTAATTTTTTAGATATAATAAAAAAATGTCTGGCTAAATTTCAGATCTTGAAAAATATTTTCAATGGTTCCTGAACAAAATTTTTAAATATCCATTTAAATGACACTGACAAATTTGTTATATTTCGTTTTGAATTTTGTAGCTTAATAACGATGGACATAAATGTTTTGTACATTTAATGCTATACGAAAAAAGGTTTCTCGTATTTTTTCGATAACTCGACTTTATCGTTAAAAACGTAAATATATAGTCGATTCGAACGCAATTTAATTTGTATTATTATTTAGCTTTTTAAACTATAACATATTTACAATAGATATACGTTATATTTATTATTATTTGATGAAAACGTCCTATTCTTTATGAATTTCTTCAATATCTACCATTGTATATATTTTTTCTAACTTCGCCTAAGATATAAACTTATTGTCATGTTTTTCCTTCTCGAAGGGGCAATTTCAACCATAAAATGATTGCAACATTTTATTGAAAAATTGAGGAAAATAAAATAAAATTTCTTGCTTTCTACATACGAATACGTCCATAAAACACTGACGAAATTTTCACCAGATTTCACTGTATACGTCAAATTTAATTTATAATCCACATGTAAGGAAAATCATAAAAATTGATAATAAGTATATTTCACATAAAAATTTTGAAGTTTTTATACAAAATATGTTTAAAAGTTATTTATGACCTTGTAAAAAGAACATTTATTAATCTTGTAAATAACGTTAACCGCGATTCATAAAGATTTTTACAGCGTGTATGACGAAAAATGTAGATTAAGGTAGTTCGATTTAGTGATGAATAAATTTGATGCACGTTGAGATTAATATATTGCTTGATTTGTGTCCAAATTTTTACATAATTCGCCATCTACAAAACAAGATATTAATTGTTAAAAATAAAATATTTTCGGTATCTCCCAATGTTAAAAGCCTAATGTTAAAAATTATGTATTTTCGAAGATAAATATCTCGATTTCCAGACTGTGAAGCATCCTCAAATTTGTCCCACCTTCTAATACAACACCAAAGAACATTAATGCAAATTTTCAACGAATTATCTTAAAAACAATTTAGTTAATAAATTTGCCTCAACGATGCATGCTTAAGGTATTTCTACCACGACAGTCCGTTCAAAAATTTGCTTCCTATGTAAAGTAAAGGTAAAATCATCAGTTGAAATAGTTTTCTATATAGATTTTTTTAAAAAACTAAACCTTCTTTGATGCTCTATAAAAGGTTGGTGCCAAATTTTAAAAAGTTTCTCTATCTAGATATCAGGATATTTCATGTTGAAAATCACATTTTCAAACACAGGCTCTTATGGAAAGTTACAAAAAGATATGATTTTCAACAATAAATAGCTCGACTTTTAGATAGAGAAACCTTTTAAAATTCAACACACATTTGAGCACCACGTTAAAGAAAATATGTGCAAAGTTTTAAGAAATTCTATAGAAAACCATTTTTACCATACAATCACATTAGAACAACCTTAACCTAAACATTTGAACGCGCCCATCATCGAACTCCCTCAAATCTCAATTTTCCTCGTTAATTCCTAAACTAACTAAAAAAAAACAAAAAATTCTGGCACACGCGTCGCCACATTATTTCCTCGGTGTGGAAAACGCTGGGAGCTGTGATTCCTTTTCTCCGCATAATTGCGCGTTACCCAGAGAGCGGAGGAACGAGTGCGAGCGAAGAGGAAAAAGAAAGAATGACGAAGGAAGAAAGAAAGAAAGAAAGAAAGAGAGCGAGCGAGACGAAGGAAATAAAAGGAGAACGGCAAGGCGATGCAGGTGTTTGAGGAGTTTCGGAAGATCGATTATCGCAGCGAATAAATTATTCGCCGGAGCGGTATAGGAGGAGAGCGAGGAAAAAAGGCACGGCGAGAGAGATGAGAGAGAGAGAGAGAAAGAAAGAAAAAAAAAGCGAAATAACGAGACGAAAGGAAGGAGGAAAGGATTTGAGCGTGAGCGTTCCGCGATTCGATCCCGAGAGCGCCGCGAGGCGGAGAAAGAGAGGGAAATTGGAAGGCGAACGAACGCGAAGGAGACTCGGAGATTATAATGCTGTCGCGCTCGATGCGTGAGCGGACTCCTCCGAGGTAAAGTGCACACACGCCGCGGGGAGGGAGGGAGGGAGGAAGGAAGGGAAGAGCGACGGAGATGAAAAAAGGGTACGAGAGAGGGAAGGAAAAGAGAAAAGGAGAAAAATTTGAGGAGGAAGAGGGAGAGAGGATGATGCAGGTGGAGGAGCGAGGCTATTACGAGCAAACGTTTCACTCTTCCTCCCCCCCCCTCCTCCTCCTCCTTCACAACCGACGGTAGTGTTTTCTATCCTCGTACACGAGCAGCCCGTTCTCCGCCTTTCCCTGCGGCGTGCCAGACGCGCTTAACCTTTGGGAGTGTCCGGCGAGAGCGCCTTCGAGAGACAAGACGCTCTTCCTCCCCCACCCCCCGACCGGACGGTCCCTCGACGGTTAATGCCTCGCTCGTTTATTATCGAACTCGTAGACCGAAGACAAATAAAATCACTACTTATCGTCGGACACTCGTTTTTTTTTTGCTTCTCAAAAACAAAAAAAAGAAGAAGAAAATGGTGTCCAGCTCGAAAGATGATAAAAAAAGACTCATTTGGGAGACAGAGTGACGTGTTTTTTTGCTCGTAAAAAGGGGAAACAATTCGCGCGAGTGCATACTAATTGAAACAGAGAGTATATTTCTAAGCTCGACACACGTTGATAAATTGCAGAAAACTGATACTGTTTTCCTCTTATCGCCGGATACTATATTTATCTTGACAAAAAAAAATATATGGCGTCCAGATTGAAAGAAAAATGATAGTAAAAAACTCGGTCGGGAGACAAAAGTTTTTGTTTCGCTCGTAAAAAAAGAAATATTGCGCCTGAGTGCGTGCAGATAGAAACGCGCGATATTAATAAAAATAGCAAAAATAAAAAAAAAACAACTGATACTACTCTTCCTCATCGTTGAAAACTTGAGGTTTTATTTTGAAGTACGTGCTTTTTTTTAAAGCTCGACAAAAATGGTAAAAATTTCATTTTGATAAGAATCTAATTTCGTTTTGTTGGTATTTAAAAAAAAAATAAAAAAAATAAAAAAAAACGAAAAGTTTGGCAGAATAGTTGATGGGCGAGTATCGAAGGGAAAATGGAATAAGAACGGATGAAATTTCGACGGCGTGAAACTATAATTATCGCAGGAAACGGGCAATTTGGTTATCCCAAGACGGACATTCGGCAACCGAGAGAACTCGTCTAAATTTTCGTTTCCTGGTTTCGGTTACCGGAGCGATCGGTTGGCTGTAACCTTCGTCAGCGGGTATAATGACGAGCGGGCCCCGAAGGTAACAGACTGGGAGAGAACTTGTTACTACAGAGCAAGAGGTCAACGCACGTAGGTGGCCTCTTCGGATTGAGCGAGAGACACACCACCGAAAATAAAAAATGAAGAAAAATAAGTAACAAAGAACGACGAGAAATTGCTTTTCGAATCTAGGCTTCCGAGGAAGCAATTCCGGATCGGATTCGAGACTACCAAGACTCCAAGTGCCGACGAACGTTCAATTCGTGAAATAACTAAAACCTTGCATTTTGCCAAAAACTTTATAATTTTTCGTATCTTATTTCGACCATGAATCGACGACTTGGACAATATTTTATTAACAATTTAAACATTTTTCATTGTCTAATCAATTAAGGTGGCTCACCGATGAATTAAAAAACAGGAGATTTAGAAAAAATTTTGAGAGAATATTATTTGTGATGTAACAAAGAAAACTTGAAAATTTTAGGGTCAGTTGCCAGGCAAATTATTGCAAACGAGCTAATCAAAATTTGTATTTTAACAATGCTTTCGTGGGAGTTCATTATAT
>JAPYYW010004606.1:0-10854 GCA_030522545.1 Cremastinae sp. A BG-2022a
TGTGGTTCAAAAATATTTGTTTGGACGTATGCAACCCAATAATTTGGTCAAAACAACAAAATTTTGTTTATTTCGACAAATTTTTTTTCTCAGTGCAGGTATATTGTCGCAAATTGCATAAGAACCTTAGTATATACTAAACTTTCATACAAAATTTACTAATAACACCGACACACAAAAAAAAGTAGTTTGTACATTTAACGGAACCCACCTACCGACATGCATTTTGACCCGCTGAATCCAAATCTGATGTCAGTTTGGTCCGTACACCAACAAAATCTGGAGCATATTGCAAAAAACCCTTGAAAATTGCTAAAAATTGCAAAAAATTACGATTATGTTGATGAAAAAAATTTTGTAGAACCGGCTCAGGAAGGATATTTTTATATAATTTGATCTGCTGATTCTGAATCTGAAGTGTATTTGATTCATAAATCCTTTAAAATCTCAGTAAATTGCAAAAAACCGATAAAATTGCAAAAAATTCCAGTTATAAAAACTAGAAAAAAAAATTATTAAACACGATTAAATAAGTTTCTTGTATTTTTGATGTATGATATACAATAAGTTTAGAATCCGAAAATGTAAAAAATTTTAAAATCTATGAAAAAGAGATTTTTACATTTTTTTTTAAAGATTAAAAAATTTTTTACATTCTCAGATTCTAAACTTGTATTTAATGCATTAAAAATACAAGAAACTTATTTAATCGTGTTTAATAAATTTTTTTCTATTTTTTATAACTGTAATTTTTTGCAATTTTATCGGTTTTTTGGGTTTTACTTAGATTTTGAAGAGTAAATGGACCAAATACACTTCAGATTCAGAATCAACAGATCGAATTACATAAAAATCCTTCTCGATTCAGGTTGACAACATTTTTTTCATCAACACAATCGCAATTTTTGCAATTTTTAGCCATTTTCAAGGGTTTTTTGCAATTTACTCGAGATTTTGAGGGTGTATGGACCAAACTGATCTCAGATTCGGATTCAGCGGCTCAAAATACATATCAGTAGGTAGGTCCCGTCGAATGTACAAACCACTTTTTTGTGTGCCGTTGTTTTTATACAATCGAACCTCGTTATAACAAACCTCGTTACAACGAACACTCGTTATAACAAACGGCGCAACATCGCTATAGCGAACCACGCAATCCCCCACTTTTGTCCTCCGTGACTAATAGAACAATGATTCGTCCCCTACAATTCGGTAAGAGCAGGGATAGAGGGGAGGATTCGTTATAATTAGGTTTGACTGTGACTGCAATTTTTTGCAATTTTATCGTTTTTTTGCGATTTACTGAGATTTTAAAAGGTTAATGAGCCAAATACACTTCAGATTCAGAATCAGCAGATCAAATTACATAAAAATCCTTTTTGAACCGGTTCTACAAAATTTTTTTCATTAACATAATTGTAGTTTTTTTGCAATTTTTAGCCCCTGGACCCCGTTTGGACATCATACAGAACAAGCACAAGGTCTAGGGGGAGGGGGGGGGAGAATACGAGACATTTATGATTTTTCTGTTCTGTCCTACCTTAAAACAGGGACGATTTTTGAACTTTTGCCAAAAATATAGAGTTATATTATGCATAGTTGAGCATGTACAATTCTAATTTTTTAAACATTCGATCATAACTTTTGAGGGGGGGGGGTGACGACTGCCACCTAATTCTTGTTGAATTATGTTTTAGCGACCTCCCCCCACCCTTTCCACCCACTCCCCCCCTTCAGCTCGGAAAGGGAGTTTTTCTAGAGAATTACCTAAATGTGATCTTCCCCTACCTTTGTTTACTTATTTACATATCCCTTTACCTGTAAAATGTGAGAAAATTACCCCCACCCCTTTTTTTCTAAGAAGCCCTGCTTTCGAATAATGAACGAAAATGTAACGGTAATAAAAAATTAAATATTGCTACCTTAAAAAAATTTTTTAACGGATAAAATTTGGTGTGGCATCTTTTGTTATAATTTCGAAGGTATTAGACGTGTATCCGTGAATTAATAGAATTAATTATTTTTTTGGACCAGTCTATTATATGAGGGATTCCACAACATTTCTACCACTTTTGACTCCAACCCCTTTCGATTTGCCTGAAATTTTGTTGTCATTTTCTATCCTATGAAAAACAATTTTCAGAATTTTTCATGTTTTTTGCCGACCTCAAAGACAGTTATGAATTTTTCAAAAAAACGGCTCTTTTTTTCAAATTGTCATTACTTTGTCAAAAATTAGTCGATTGAGACGTTTTTTTCGAAATTTTCGTAAATAAATGTATACTTTTTGAAAAAAAGTTACAAAAACTTTTTAGTTAGCGAACTCTATGAAATTTTTGCGTTTCATGAGAAAAATCGTTAATTTTTTTTTTAATTTCGCCATTTAAAAAAAAGTTCATTAAAAAAAACTTCAATCTATTCTACAGTTATCCCTACCAAACCCAGAGTGGGCAAAATATTTTTTCTATTTTTTTTAACCGAAAAAAAATGTTTAGCATTTCAAAATTTTTCAATTTGTTTTTTTTTAACTTTGTAAAAATAATAAAATAAATTCAAGTAAATGATTTTTCAGTGTATTACTCTTAATTTTCGGTCTAAACTTATAAGTAATCACTAGGATACTACGTATATCTTTGTATATACAAAGAAAAATACAATACGTAGATTTACTGAGCAGAGATCTTCGTAGATCACCTCTATTTTTTCCCGAGTATACAATAAGTAATAAAACAAATAATTTATTTCGTTTTTCGTTATGTTATAATTTATATTCATTCGAATTTGAATAATTTTTAACATATAAAGAACCATATGTGTCTGGAATTTTTGTCAGATTAAAATCTATTATTTAGACTAAAAATTAATTACTATGTATATTATATGTATTATTTTTAATTTTTATAGTCTAAATAATAGATTTTAATCTGACAATAGTTCCAGATACAAATGATTCTTTATATGTTAAAAATTATTCATATTAGTTAGACTAAAAATTAAGAATAATACATTTAATATATATAATACATGCATAATAATTAATTTTTAGTCTAAATAATAGATTTTAATCTGACAAAAATTCCAGACACACTGCATTTATTTATTGTTTTAACAAAGTTAAAAAAAATTGAAAAATGTTGAAATGCTAAGAAATTTTGTTCGGTTAAAAAAAAATCCTGCCCACTCTGGGTTTGGCAGGGATAACTGCAGAATGGATCGAAGTTTTATTTTTAATGGAGAAATTAAAAAAAAAATAAAGGTTTTTCTCAAAAAACGCAAAAATTTCATAGAGTTCGAGAACTAAAGTTTTTTTTGTATTTTTTTTCAAATAGTAGATTAAATTACGAAAATTTTGAAAAAAAAACGTCTCAATCGGCCAATTTTTGACAAAGTTATGATAATTTGAAAAAAAGCCTTTTTTTTAAATTTATAACTATTTTTGAGGTAAGCAAAAAAATGTGAAAAATTATGAGAATTGTTTTTCGTAGGGTAGAAAACGATAAAAAAATTTCATGCAAATTAAAAGGGGTAGGGGTCAAAAGTGATCGAAATGGTGTGGATTTTCCCCCTCATCATTATCAAAGTAATGTCGAAACTAGAACAAATATCGGGAAAGTGATCAATTCTGGTAATTTTCACATATTAATAAAGAAGAACGTGTAATCTGATATAGTGATAACGATCGATAAATTAGCCAATGCGAAATAATAGACAGGAAAGAGCAAATAATAAAATAAAGCCAAAAGAAAAGAGTATTTCTGCGGAGAACACATAGTCTATTACTCCATAGCCCGAAGACAGAAAGATGCTTCCTGACTGTTTGCAATAGCAGTATACATGTAGACACATGTATGTACACGTTAGGATGTGTTGGAAGGTTGTGTACAGCCGTATTCGGGACAGACATCTCGGCGGATGAGTCTACAGGTGCTCTCGCTGGAAAGGCTCGTAAAGATGCAAATATGAGAGCGAGAGGGAGGGAGATGCGGGAGAATATAAGAGTGAAGAGAAATAACGCGGGAGAGAGAGAGAGAGAGTTGGATGGACTCGTCAGTGACTTGTCAAAGAGTCGGCGATTGCTGGGACAAAAGAGAGAGGAGCAGAGAGGATACGCATATAACGGCGGTGGAGCGATGAGGCGAGTATGCGGTTGCCCGGTAATATCGAGCTCGTAAGAATTAAAAGGGCGCCTCTCGCCAACTTTTTTCCCGTCACTTCCTCGCCGAGCGAGTCCTTCGCCATTTACTCGCATTCTCATATGCAACAAACGAGAGTGTGTATGCATGCCCATATTGAAATGCTAGTGCCCGGCAGCGATGAGTTCTTTCCTCGTGTGATGCGGCGACCGCTTATTGTTGCCCCCTTTCGCTTTCTCCTCATCTCTTTATCTCGCTTTTCCCTTCTTCTCCACCGCATCACAGACTCGCTCGATCCTTCTCTCGGCAACCGGAATATTATGTTGCGGTTGTAAGATAAACAGCGTAAAACACATACACGCTATGTTTTCTCGACACCGGACTCGTTCATCCTGCTTCTCATATATATACGCATATATACCATATACAACACACGTGCTCGTGCGAAACTGCTTCGAAAATTCTATTGACGGCAGCGGAAAGCCTCTCCATTTAGGACCTAAAACCGAGAGTCTCGCGCCATATACAATTCGCATCGAAGAAATGTGTGTGTATTGCGGGTCCGATTTCTGTTTGCTCGAAAAACACTCCGAAAGTCAAAAAAAATGTCTTCTTCTTATTCCTCATCTTTGTCGAACACCCTTCATCGGAGTTGGACCACACGGACAAATTCTAAGAAGCCTGTCGTGCTTTTCTTCGTCAGGCGTTGACGAAGCAAAATACGAGCGACCAACCAAACATTATGCAGTTTACCTTTCGACGAACGATTCGCACTTTTTCACTTTTGTCACGACTCAAGATCGCCAAAAGAGTCGATTTTCACCTCATAATTTGGCATTTCCATTGACGCGAGATGTTTTCTCAGTACCGACGATGGCCCCGCGCAGTGTGACTTGTCTTTAGCTAAGGTTTGCAGAATAAACAAAGGGGAGTTAGGAAAAGGTAACTCTCGGCTTCAATCGCGCTTCTGTTTTCCATTTTGGTCCATAGTTAGGACGACGCGTTGCTTTGCCTATACCTAGTTTTATGGAGTCTCTTGGCACAGAGAGAGAGAGAGAGCATTGGAAGCTGTCAGCGAGAAAGAAACTCGGGATCTCTCAAGTGGACGTACCGGGAAAAGCTGAACGTCGCGTTTCGTGTGGATAAATAAATAAACACAACTGCAGCAGTCTCTGAATCAGGTAAGAAATATTCAGACTCCTCTTTTGCTCTTGTCCACACGGAGTCACACACCTTTTTGAGACTGTTGGTATATTAGAATAGTGATGCGCGCGAAATAAGGCGATCGAGAGGATCCCCTCGTGCTATTTAGCCAAAGCCCGGCCGACCGAAAATAACACATGGACGATTAACAGAAAAAGCGAGCGAGACGCGGCGGCCGATTTCATAATCCTGGGTCAAACGAAAAAAAATTAATTTTTTTGTTGTTTCAAGAGAGCGTGAAACGTCGTGACAGGTGTGCTGCTGCACGCCGCACGAAGAGCGACACGCAGGTGCTAAAGCGTGAAATATATTTTTTTAAGCATTATGAGAAGTATAAAAATTCTTCGAATGGTGTGTTACAGTTTTCCAGGCATTTCTCAACTTCAGTGAAGAATTTTTCATATTAATATCTCTGCTTCTGCTCTCATTTTAAAAAATATACATATTTTCCGCACGCGGCACGCCGAGTATAAATTAAACCGTTAATTGTCGCTCCACACGATTTATCAGCAAATTAAATATCCGTGAAGATAATGCAGGCTAAAATAGCTTTCACCTTATAATATGCAATTAACGTTGAGAATGAAAAAAATTGGAAAAATAATTCACTGGAGAAACGAGATTCTTGACGTGTTATAGATGTCCCGCGAGGACTTGTTATTTTGATCATATCTCACTGGGAGTTCCATGATCCTGTTTAATCCTGAAGAGAATCATAAAACTGCAGAATCCTTGCGAAAATAAGAGTTTAAGAAAAAAGGTAAATAAATAAATAAAGAGAGAGAGAGAGAGAGAGGAGCGATTAAAAAAGCGTATGGATCTAGTAAAATCAGAGTACGTTTACGGTGCAATATGCAATTACAGCTCGTTAATCGAATGGAAAGCGACTTGTTTTTCTTACTCCTCGTATAAACTGGCGATCATTACACTTCTTCGACTGTCTATGGTACACATGGAGATCGTGTTCGTGTATAGATGGTATAATTTTCAATGACCCGAAGACCACATGATCGTCGTAAATCGCGACCGCACTCCGCCGGATCATCGTTGTGCGTCGCTCTATTTTCATCTCTCTTACTCTTTTACTCTTTTTTCGAGCTCTCCGTCTCTTGTGCTTTGAAATTGGGTGCCGCGTATTAGCGTCCGCATCGTAAATCGGCAGATCAGCTCTTACCTCTTATTCTCGGTTCTAGCTATGGAAAATGTGAATCGATGCTGCACCCCGCGTGTCGATCTCGCCCAGTCTCTGTGCGTGGCAAACGCGGATGCATCTCTTTCGCCCAGCGGTAATTGGTATTAAACGATGACGCGGCTCATCCGCCATCGCGTGTGTGTCTTCCAGCGCTCGATAAAATTCCATTTTTACGATCAAACTAAATATATCGCTCTCTCTCTCTCTCTATCTATCTTTCTCTTTCTTATTCCAT
This sequence comes from Cremastinae sp. A BG-2022a, assembly GCA_030522545.1. Lineage (NCBI taxonomy): Eukaryota > Metazoa > Arthropoda > Insecta > Hymenoptera > Ichneumonidae > Cremastinae sp. A BG-2022a. The sequence goes on from JAPYYW010004606.1 coordinate 6,764, forward strand.
CCACGAGACATGCGTTTCTATATCTTTTAATTTCTGCCTCGTCACGGACACCGCACAAAAATAAATAATGCACCGGGTTTTTTTATCACTGGATCAGACAAAAATAGCGGTCATTACTTTTTTTAACAAAAAAAATCCATGTAGTGTACTACTCTCGATAATGAAATAATTTTCCCCTGTTAGAATCTCATTATTGCTGTCACACAATCGAAAAAAAAATTTGCAATCATTGCTTCCACTGTACCATTCACGAAAAATACTTTAAAAGGCTTGAAGGACCTCAGTCGATGACTTATTAATTCGTCAACAACTTTTAATTCACCAAAATATGTATATATTTCATCGTGTTAACATTTCTGCGCTGACATTAAAATACATTATACTACCTTAACTCTCCGGGGTCGCATATAGTCATTAACGATCCCAGTGAAATTTTTCGTTATTAATTTGTTGATAATGGAAAAAAGGAAAAATATGCACACTTCCCCTAAAAAAACTTAAGCCAACGAAGGTTACAGACGTATGGTATGGCTGCTTCCCAGGCGTTTGTTCACGAGCAACACGCGAGTTAAGGTAGCTGATCTGTAAAATAAGCGTTGATAGATTTTATTAAAATTTTACATAAATTTTCTTTAACGTCATTTACATACACATATGCACATATGCATGTATGTGTACTAATGTGTAGAAGGTTTCACCGTATACAAGTTGAGATATATAATCTCAAATATTACATTTTTCTGTACACTCTCCATAAGAGCGCGTGTTAAAATTACAATTTTTTACAATAAATATCTCGAATTTCAGACGGAGAAGTCTCATAAAAATTTGCATAGCGTTTTATATAACATTGAAGAAACTTTGTTTAATTTTTTAGAAAAAACTATCGTAAAAAAAGTGTTAATTATACACCAAGTATATCTATTATTTTTTACCTTGAATAACCTTGAATTCAGAGTATGTTGTTCTTTAATCAATTTGCAATCACTTCTCTTAACAATTTTAATCTCGCAAATTACTGAGAACGTCAGAAAACGTTATCAAAATAGGAGAAATTTTTTGATTTGACTGTCACAGGCCAACCACCTTAAGTGAACGATGGAGTCATTAAGGTGGTTGGTCTGTGATAGTCAAATCCAAAAGTTTATCCCGTTTTGATGACGTTTTTCTGACGTTCACAGTGATTTGCCAGATTCAGTTTATTAAGAAAAGTTGTTGCTAATTTTTTAAAGAACAATATACTCTAAGCCCAAGGTTATCCGAGGTCATGAATACCAGATATGCTTGGTAAATAATTAATAATTTTTTTACGATAGATTTTTCTGAAAAATGAAGTAAAGTTTCTTATATGTTATATAAAACTGTCTACAAAATTTTAAGATACTTCACCATCTGGAATTCGAGATATTTATTGATGAAGACTGTAGTTTTAACACGCGCTCTGATGGAGAGTGTACAAAAAATGTGACATTTTTCATTAAATATCTCGACTTCTATATGGTGAAACTTCATAAAATTTGGTGCACATACTATGTATATGACCTTAAAGAACGTTTATGCAAAATTTTAACGAAATCTGTCGACGCTTATTTTACCGACCAACCACCTTAACGACCATGTGCGATCGACGCTTCGGAAAAAAGTCCTTTTTACATAATGTTTTATCGACTGTTTCAGTTTTTACGAAAATAAGTAAATTTTTTCATTATTTCTTTTTATGTTTCTTTTGTTTCCAAAGATAATGCTCAATTGAAAATAAATTTTCAGGTGTTTCAATAATTATACTTTTTCCAGCAGAATCAATCGAACCGCGGATTTTTTTCGAATATAAGGATGTCTATTTTTAAAAACCTGAAAGCATTTTCTTTTTGTATGACTCATTTTTTTAAATCGATTTTTTATACAAAATCATATTTCTCGTGCATTTTTGCTTAGATAGGTATTTACAGCTTAAAAAATATAAACTCCTGGATTAAAATAAATGATTATTTTTATTGTAGAAATATTTCAGAGCCTTCAAGAATTTTTGGAGATTTTTTAATGCGCTTATAAATGCGTTGAAAAATGTACGAGGACGTGAACGATCCTATGCGACCGCGGCGTAGTCAAACTTATAATACGGCCGCAGAGGGTTAAAAATAATGCTTCGTTTTCAGAAACAAATTAAATTGTTAATGATATGAAGATAATTTTGTTAAATTTTCTGTCCATGCTTCGAAAAAAAAGTTTTATCAAACCGGTTGATTGATAACGTTCAACGAGAAGTACAACTTAAATAAGGGAAAGGAAAAAAATGTATCATGAAAGTATGTATATAATCGTGTATATGTAAGCGCTATGAAGATAATTAATCGCGTGCATAATACGCAATTTTTCGAGTATAATACGTATATGAGTACCAGTTTGCACGATATATTCCGTGAAACGAACAAATTCAATTTTTCTATGTTATGCCAGGCCCGCGTATACATACATTAATATACATATATGTTATCCACAAACTAGCTATACATATATAAGAAAAAACAAGTTTTAAGCAGGGAGAAATGCACATGCCGCGAAGCAACGGTTATACACCGCGATACGTGCGCATTCATTTATTCCTGTTATTTAGCGGAAGCAGAGAGTTGACTCGTAAAACTCTGTTCGACTAATTATATGGGACATCGTGACGGCAGAAGCGTGTATTTGTGTGCACATGATACTCCCGATTACTGCACATTATATTCACATATTCATTCTACATGCAATAAAGTATAGCTTAAAAAACAAAAAAAAAGATATCGTTATTTTGTTCGTTGAAAAAATTATAATAAACATAACGGTTTAAGCAAAGTGTTGTCTTCAAAATATTGATTAATTTAACCATTAGTCCTGTTTTACGATACATTTTATAGATGACGAAATTCAAGGTTATGGAACAAACATTTGTTAAAGTAAATGTTAACTTACGCAGTAACGTTAAATTGAAATAACAAAATTGATATATTTTATCAATGCATGATTACCTTTTTGTTCTGTAATAAATTTAAAAAAAACGACATAAATTGAAAGCGTGGTACAGTTTAAAAAATGTCAAATGTTATTTTCGAGAACGGATATTAATCAATATTTTTTAAATTAGAAGCACTGGGAACTAATTAATTCCAAGGTGGAATATATAGGAGGGCACATAAATCTTCGATGCTACATAGTTGTGTACATTTATGCGTGTAAATAAAAATTGTATTATAATGTATGCGTCGTGTAAGGATGAAATGTGCATTAAGATGTTGAACAAGGCGGACTGGAGAGTCCGCCTTGCGATTGAGCCTCGAGAAGGAAAAGAGAGAGAGAGAGAGAGACTTCCGATTGCACGCAGGCGTCGACAGGCAATTAATATAAATATTACGCATACAGAAGAGAACAACGAAAGCGTATAAAGAGGATGGAAATATTTCTTTTTTACCCCGATGACAACGAGGATACAGATTAATCTTGTAGTCGATATTCGAAAAAAACTTTTAACAAAAGTTTATCATCTGGAATAAATTTTCCACCATAAAAAAACCGAGAGGAAAAATGGGATAATAGTGTAATTTCTGTGAATTCTTTATTCATATTTAAATAATTTATATTTATTTGCAAATCACTTTATTGATATGTTAATGTAAAATAGATACAAAATGATAAAAGTAAATAAAACTTCATGATTAATTTAGGTAAATACATAGATGATTTTCTTCTTTTAATCAAAAGACACGGCAGTGTCTCAATAACGCCAAGTAATGAAAGAAAGCGAATAAAGTTCGTTCTATCTGAAGCGCGACAGACTGACGTGTATATTATGCATAAGGTTCAATTAATTAAAAAATTTTCGTCATTTTCTATCGAAAATAGCTCCACAATACGGTACTTAATCACAAATCTAAAATAATGCTTACTCCCCCAGAACTAATTTTTTTTTCTTTCGAATGGCGTTGATGGATTTATTACGCTCCGTATAGTCTCCTTACATATATATATTAGGGTGTCCGTTATTTACCAAGTTGGTTATTTTGGCTTGGGTTCGGGCTAAATCTTTAGTTTTGGTCCTACAATGAATTTTGAAA
>JAPYYW010004607.1:0-10850 GCA_030522545.1 Cremastinae sp. A BG-2022a
ATAAAGAAAGATATACCGCCATGGACTATAGTTGTCTCTCTCTAGAAGATGCGCAATTTTCGTTCCGACTGCGCAGTCTATGTTTTCTACGTCTATGACAAATACCCAAAACCAGATAGAGCAGAGGCTTCGCGGGCGATAGGTGAAACCCGCCTTGCAGGTACGTTTCACTTGCGACCGCAACGGTCGTCGCGCTTGCAAAACCTACGTAAACGACTACAATTGCGGGCGTTGCGGTCGCAAGTGGACCTCTAACTAAAAACCGAGCAAATACGCGTGTAACGGAACGTGGGAGAAGCGACGCCTGGTGGCAGGGCGCGGAACCGCAACGCGGCGTAACTCCGTCGGGGGAGCTGCGTATCTGCGCATCGCGATCGAAAACTGCGACCGGTAATCGAGAACAGTTACGTGTAACATCCAGCAGGGGCGTTCCACTTGCGACCGCAACGGTCGTCGCGCTCTCAAAACCTACGTAAACGACTACAAACGCGGGCGTTACGGTCGCAAGTGGAACTCTCTCTAAAAACCGAGCAAATACGCGTGTAACGGAACGTGCGAGAAGCGACGCCCGGTGGCAGGGCGCGGGACCGCAACGCGGCGTAACTCCGTCGGGGGAGCTGCGTATCTGCACATCGCGATCGAAAAACTGCGACGTACCGGCCAATGGCCGACTGTGCGTTGTCGCGCCGACATTTTGCCCGCGCAAACGTTTCACGCGTATTCTCACGAGAGAGTGATAATTGAGCCAATATCAGGATATTGCGACGCACGTCCGCGCGAGTCCGCGATACGCCCGTAACGACGTTATTTTCGTTCCCTGCTCTTCTTTAACCCCGTTGATTTTCTCGTCGTTTTTTTCCTCCCTCGCTCGTGCTCGGTGCAGGCCCCGTGTCCGCGCGGTGCTCGAGAAACGGCGACGTCCACGGGAGCGCCGGAAAAAAAAAAAACAACATTGCACAGCTGCGCAAAACCGCGAGGAACGATCGCGGCACGAGCAAGTACGTATCACCGAAAAAGCACGCCCACCCTCTCGACGTTCCGTCGTCAACGCTCGACCGCGTTTTCCTTTTTTTTTCCCCCCGAAGCTCCTTCTCGGCGTTTCTGCGCCTCATCTCGGCCCGATTCCCTCTCACGCGGGATCGCCGATTCCCGATCCCCCCCCGCGCGCGCGCGCTTGTCACGCGAGCCTTATCTCTCTCTATACGTTCTCTTCGCGTTTCTTTTTTTTTATTTCTCTCCTTTTTTTCCTCTCGCTACCACGTACCCAATTATTTTACGATCCCGATACGCACTTTCCAACCGTTTGCCGCTGATTTCGACGCGAACCAGCCGTCTCTTTCCCCGCGTCCGTTTCTTCAAACCCCCCCCCCCCTCCTCCTCCTCCCTTCACGTTCCCGCGATGTTTTGTATCGGAGATTTCAAGCTCACGCTGTAATTGGCCGGAGAGCTGGAGATTTTTCAGCGAGTCGTCGAAATCGCGTTTCGAGCTCTCGATCGCCCTGCGAGTCGTTTTTTTTTCCCTTTGGAAACGATTTTGAGCGAGGTCACGGTTATTTTCGGTATTGTTGTTTGTTTGTTTTTTTTTTGTTTTTTTTCGGTTGCGCGAAAACGTGTTGGTAAACATTTCGCGGGGGAACTTCGTTGGTCGAACTTTCGAGAAATTGGAGCTGGTTTTGGGATTTTTGGATGTTTTTTTTTTGTTTGGGGCTTGAGTATTTTTGTTTTTCCTTGTCGCAGTTTTCTTCTTGTCGAGGCGCACAAGCCGCAAGCATGGTTGGGTCGGACAACGGAGAGGCTCCGGAGGATGTCAAGGCGAAGATGGTCACCGAGGATGGCAACGTTGATGGGAAAAAGTCAGAGATGGTCGGCAAGAGGCAGCGAGAGATCACCTCCGAGGACGAGGGCTGCGAAATGCCGAGCAAGAAGCAGCGCAGCGAAAGCGGCGAGCACCCTGCGGAGCTCCAAACGGACAAAGCGGAGGCGATGCTCAAGACCAACGGCAGCAGCTCTCACAAGGACGAATCCATGAACGTCGAAGACCAAGAATTGTCCAACGCCAGTTCACAAAATACATCTGAAAATATTGATGAAAAGACAAACAGTGTCGATTCCCCTGATAAAAAAGATACCGAGCAGAACGCACACTACGATGCGACAAAGAGTAATGACGATGCGAAAAAAAGGGACAGCAACGACGATACCGATGACACAGAGAAACATGAGGAAAAGGTAACAATAAAACTTTTATTCTACATTGCAGTTTGTAGCATTTTATCGGTCTTTTTTTGTGAAAAAAAAAACATTACGAATTCATTTTAACATCTGGTATATATAAATATTTTTTAATTTAACAATATTCAAGAGTTCTATGCAAGTGCAGTTAATAAATAGTTTTTGAAGTTAAGAATATTAAAAAGTACCATGCAAGCATGGAAAAAGTAAATCTTATATAAAATCTTACAGAATATCCTTATGAACAATTTTTCTAGAAAATTTTCAATTATAACTGGAAAATTAGTACAAGTTCAATGGATAATGATGCTAAAGTATTTAATGAACGGAGAATGAAAAAATTATACTTGCTTTAATTTTTGAAGGATTCGAGCTCGAAAGAAAAAGGCAGCGAGGAAGAGGATGACACGATTACATCGAGGAATGAGAAGGAGTCCGGAGAGAAGCAGTCGGAGAAGTCAGCGGTGAGTAAATCGAAAACCAAAGAGCCAGAGGTTGTCGATGGCCTGGAGATGTCGGTGGAGTGCGCGAGCGACAAGGCTTCGAGCTCGGAGGCGGAGGACGACAAGGAGGAGGAGAAGCAGAAAACGAGGCCGAAAACGATAATCGTGAAGGCGAAGCCAAACGATTCGGAGCTGGAAGCGAGCGAGTCCGAGGGCGAAAAGTCCGAGGAGTACGAGGACGACGAGGACAAAAAAACTAAAGCGGCGACCAGGAGCGAAAAATCCGAAGGAAAGGGACGGAAGAAGGGAAAGAAGAAAGGTTTCACGAAGATCGCGAGCTCAGCGAGCGAAGACTCCGACGACGACGCCTCCGAGGATGAGGATTACAGTCCCCGGACCAAGAAGAAAATGAAGAAGGCGTCCCCGGCGAAGAAAACACCGGGCAAAACACCCGGCAGGAAACGAGGCAGGCAGCCGAAAAAATTGGTCAAACAGTCGGAAGAGGAGCAAGAGGACGGAGAACACGACGAAGACGAGCAACCTGCTAAAAAGGAAAAAGATAAGAATCGGGACAAATCTGTCGCTAGCGATGACGAAGACAAGAGCGAAGACGAAGCTGAGGGCACAACACGGAAAAATGGCAGGAAGAAGAGCAAAGCTGTAAGTTTAAATTCATTCAATTATTATTTTAAATATCTTGAAATAATTATTGACCTCGTCACCAATTATTTTTAAAGTGATAAAAGATATAAACTAAAAGGTGAGGGGGTTCACGTTAAGAACTGTAAAGTTGAACGTAAGGATTAATATTTAAAAAATGATAAAAATAAACTAAAAAAATGCACTTTTTTTAGAGACCGGAGGACGACAAGAGGATACAGGCCCTGAAAAAATACTTCCCAATGGCCGGTATTCCAATAAAGAATTACGACCAGTTCTGGGCCGGCTGTAAAACAAACACCGCGCGCTTGGCAAGGATGAAAGAAGCATTAGCCCAGCACGGAGTCGTTGGCAGACCGACGATAGAGAAATGCAAGAAAGCGAAGGCGCGAATGGAACTTAAAAAGGACGTCGAAGCATTGGGACCGGTTGAAGACGTCAATGAAGGTATTAAACTCGATTTGCAACAACTTTAAGTCGTTTTAGCGTGACTTTCAAGTTCATAAATTGAGTGTGGACGAAATACGCACGCGGCTTATCGTTACAGATAATAGACCGGTTCAAAAAGACATAGCTATTGTTCTTTTTTCTCGCAAACACACTTTTCATACTTTTAGGCAGATAACAAAAGATGACGTCCAAATTTCATTGCTTGGAAACATTTTTAGAGGTGGCGAAACTGGAAATGAAAAAATTTTGTAATTTACGTAATATTGGTCAATTTTTTTGTTTCAAATTTTGTAGCCGAATGACGAAGTATTGGGTAAATGTGTATGTATGGTCTATATAAACTTTGTTTAGTTTTTCAAAAAAATCTGACATAAAATTGTTTCAAAAATTTTTAAATCATGTAGCAAGTATACTGAACCTTGGATGACCTTGAATTTAGAGTATATTGTTCTTTAGTCAATTTATAACTTTCCTTAATTAACTTATTCTCGCAAATTACTTTGAACGTCAGAAAAACCGAGATTAATATTTTTTATTTCACTGTACCAAGAGAGCTACATACCTTAAAAGCTGCACCATCTAGAAATGGGAATATTTTATGTTGAAAATCACAATTTTTAGTGTAGATTTTTCCGTTATAAAGGTACAAAAAGTTACAATTTTCACCAATAAATATTACAATTTCTAGATGATGAAGATTTTTCAAATTTTACACAAACTTGTGTACCATGTTAAAGAACATATATGAAAATTTGATTTAAATTCTATAAAAAACTATTTTCAAAATAGATGAACAGTAGAACAACCTTAAACGTTTGTTCGCAAGGAAAAAAAATAGCTATTTTTCTTAACCGATTTGATATATCTATCATAAAGGACATAATAAGGTTCACGTCCCAATATTTGGACAGCTAAGGGTTTCCTCACTTTATCTTTTTTATTTTAATATTCAAACAAAAAAATCTATTTCAAATTCACATCTAAACTATTGTCTGATATTTTAGCAATTCAAAACTCATTTTATATTTTAATTTTAAATAATATTTCTACTAAATAAATACGTGAACGATTGAATATGTAAAATGTTCCAATAGTTCGACAGAAAATCGACCCTGTCTCTAGGCTTGAGCGAGTTTTTTCCAATAAATTAATGTTATGAAAAATACACTTCATCGTACAGAAAAAATAATAAATATTGAGAAATAAATAATTCAAATATTAAAAATAATATGGCGAAAATTGTCCAACTATTGAGACGTTTACCTTATTCGAAATGTCTATTTCCAAAAATAAATTCATTTTCTCACCATATCGCCTTATTTTTCCCAAAAGGACGAGTGACGAGAGCGAGGCGAGGCAGAAAGGCATCTTCGCCAACGGCGGAGACCCCGTCGCGGGACTCGTACAAGCGGCCGCCGGTCATCGACAGCGACTCGGATTGATGTGAAAATAAGTAACGAATGTTTCTCAACGTCTAACAGGGATGCGGAAAATTCGTCGAACGAATATCGCCCGGAATACATATTTTCTTTCGTTCTGCAAGTACCTAACATTAGAACCTACAATTATATATATATAGATATATTATCAGAATGATAAATATAAAAACAAAAGAGAGCATAATAAATGCACAAGAGGAGAGTTCGAATGGACGTACGGGCGGTTATTCAATGAGAGTTTTCTCTCCTTGACGCATTGTCATCTTGCCAGTGTGAGATCGGGCTCGTTAAACGCGATAAAGAGAGTGTTACGCGAAGGGAAAGAGATAGAGAGAGAGAAAGAGAGAAAGATAACTCTGCATCGACCTTTCACTGTCGTTCAAAATTAAGTTTATCAAATTTTAACTAGAATGAAGCACGGGTCGCTGTCCACTTTCCGAATGTGCGCGTGTGGTGATGCGTGCGTGTGTATGCGTGTGTTTAATTCGTGTCAGCGTGTGGATATGTACATTTATAATTGTTCCTCTTATTTCAAAAATGTGCATACGAATATTACATACGTTTTTGATCGATGGGGCCGCAGGGCGAGAAATTTGTTAATGTCGCCTCGGCTACCGCATCCGAGGCCGATTAAAAATATTTTGGTACATATTCCGGAAAAAAAAAAGAAAAAGAAATCTTTTCTACTGGCTTCGCTAATGGATATTATTGACGATAATCGCAAAACGAATCGTGAATAAATATATAATATAAAGTATATAATAAATGAATATGAAGTTTGCCGAGGAAAGTGTCGAACGGCGAATCTTACACATCCCACGATTATGGATCCGTTTCATTGAAATTCAATTTATTTTTTGTTATTTCTTACGTTCGAACGATTGCGTTCTGTTTTTGTTAGTTTCGACAACTATCAAAAGATAATTAAAAAATAAAGTTTTTCGACATCACCTTATTCATTTTATTTTTAAGGATAGTCGTATCGTTGTCGCATCATTTGTCTTATTAACCCTTCGAGGTCACACGTTATGGAAATAACGCCCAGGTCACAGGGGGTCACAATGACCCCAACCATGTTTAAACGATTGTCGCGTTGTCAGTATCGTTCCGAACGACTCACAAAAATTCAGAATACTAGTTTGAACCTTTCAGAATGAGAATATCGTGGCTAAAAATTTTTATCAAATTTTCAAAATGGTGAAAAAAAATCAGCAAGGAGGCAATGCGTAAAAAAACCATTTTTTACTTAAAAAATCATAACTCTGACAATTTGTAATATATTTTCATAAAATTTTAGGGTGACACTCTTGAAATATCATATTTTACATAAAAAATAGCTCCATAGAGGGCGTTTCAAAAAAGATATTTATTTTGATTAACTTATAATCATCATTCTTATGGTAAAGTTGCGATTGTGGTCACTTTGACCCCTGGTGACCACGAAGGGTTGAAAATTATAGATATTAGTAAATACATATGAAATCCTCTCCGCAAAATTTCAGGATGGATCATCGGCAAAATTGTCGAGAAATAAATCATCGAAAATGGATCATTTTCGTAATGAAAACATTACGATAGTACGAAAATTTTCCTTTCGCTCTAATCTAAGATTTATGTTAAACCCACAGAAATTTTACGGTTTATTAAATTAAAAATTAAACGAACTTCTAGGATTCTAAGCGTTTGAGAAAAAGTAGGATCATCGATCTATATTTTTTGAAAATTTTAATACGCCTACAATTCTTAATCTAATTTTTTAGTATTTTCCAGTTTTATTTATTTATTTTTTTCGAAATTCTTTTGCTCATTTTAAGATTCAATCAATTTATGTTGAACCTTTAAAATTTTTCAATTTATTGAATAAAAATTAGGTAATCTACTACGAATATTATTGAGAAAAAGGAGGATCATTAATCTGTATTTTAAAAAAATGTTAATACGCCTACAAATTTTCAACCTCATTTTTTCGTTTCATTTTTTTTTCGTTCGATAAATGTGTGCATTTTCTTCATTCAGTTTTCCTCAATAAATCGTTCAAAAGTTATTTCTTTATTACCTGGAATGCAACGATTTTTTTTTTCGACTACCTGAAATTTTCACATTTTTTCAACCTCAAGTGCTATACTTAACCGGTTGACAATTATTTTCTGATCTTGCATAATTGTTCGTAAAAATCATGAAAAATTATGTTTATTTTTTGTAAAAATTGGACTAGTTTGCAGCGACACGACTACCTAAAATCTGTCATCACTCTTGTATTATTTTTCATCGAAGAAAGAAGAATTTAATAAAGAAAAAAAAAGATTTCTCATTAGGTGCTCCATTATTATTCGTAAACAAAATTTTTTCGTCGCTCAGAATAATTTTACATTCGTACCTTTCGTTAATAAATTTCGTATTTATTCAAATTAATTCAGATTTACAAAAACTATTTGTACCATATGTGTAAAAAATTAATATCACAAATACGTTATCAACAATAAAAGAGAACGTAGAAAAGTTTATCGTTGCTTAATGGAAGAATAATTTTACATGGAAGATAATATAAAAATTCTTATAGTTACAACGACGAGCAACGTGGATCGTCAATTTTCGGACAAGCTGACGCACAAGCCTGTAAAATAACTGGTAATATGGGGTCGTTGAAGACCCCAATATTTCAAAAACGTGCCATTTTTTTGATTATTTTTTATGTCAACTCGAAAAAATTCTTGAATGCTATTTGACTATTATTTTAAACGACCAATCCAAGATTTTACCAGAAATATTACAAAAACAGTAAAATTATTTTAATAAAATAATGAATTGTTCAAAAAAATTTTATAACCACGGTCTTGTATGTAAAATCGTGTTTATATTTAACTAATTTATTATGGTTCTTTACAGTAAAAAAAAAGTTTGGCAACGTTTGGCGAGTATAAAGACTATTCCAAGTAATTTTTAGGGTAGTTTTATCGTTTTATCGTTTTTTAAAGAGCTGTGATAAATTTTAAGAAGTTATACCATTTGTAGAATTCTAAAGATATTTAGAATAAAAAATCACAATATTTAACCCTCAGGGTACGTTTTGGGTTTGCCTAACCCGAGATATTTTCACGTCTTACACTATAACTTTTTTAAATGAAAAGATATCAAAATGCTATTAAAACCATCGTGTTGAAGAGAAAATTTATAATTTATTTAAAAAAAGAAGTTTCAATTGATGAATTGTAGCCTAATACACAGTCGTTCAATAAATCGACTTTTTTATGGTACGTACACCGAGGGTTGAAATATTTGTACCGCGACAGTCCCTTTAAAAGTTTCCTTCCTATGTAAACTAAAGGTAAAATCATAATTTACAATCATAAATTTTTTTTCTATAGATTTTTTAAAAAAACTAGATAAATCTTCTTTGATGCTGTATAAAGATTGGTGCAAAATTTTAAAAGGTTTCTGAAATTTGTTTCTATAGATTTTTTTAAAAAACTACATAAACCTTCTTTGATGCTGTATAAAGATTGGTACAAAATTTTAAAAGGTTTCTTCATCTAGAAATCAGAATACTTCGTGTTGAAAATCACAATTTTTAACACAGGCTCTTAAGGAAAGTTACAAAAAGATGTGATTTTCAATAATAATTATCTCAATTTGTAAATGGAGAAATTATTAAAAATTTGATACACACTTGAGCACCACGTTAAAGAACATATGTGCAAAGTTTTAAGAAATTCCATAGAAAGCCATTTTTACCATAGAACCATGATTAACATGATTAACATGGACTCTTATTGGAAAGCACTGAAAATAGGGATTTTTAACAATAAATATCTCGATTTCTACATGGTAAAACCTTTTAGGGTAGTTCAATAGCTAAGGGGCGATTCATCCCTTTCACGAAAAAATAGTAACCATAAAAAGGTACAACATTACGAATTTTTGAAAATATTATCAGTAATCATATACAGAAGGAACATAATTATGCTATATTTATTGAATTTTCCTCACTTGTACTTCGAGAGTGTCTAATTTTTTCCTAAATGGAAAAAATGGGAAATTTCCACTACAATGATTTTTTTTCTCAAAAACTGGACGGTATATCGAGTTAATTTTTTAAATGCAACTTCTGTCAGTGGTACTCCAACATTTATAAGTTTTTCATTATTTTCTTAAATGTCGATTTCAAGTTATTTTTATAGATCATTTTTTTTGACGTTTCGTTGGAAAAATCTTTAAGCTCAAACTTTAAATATCTTAGAAACTGAACGGTAGAATAACTCAATTCTTTTTTCATTCGATTTGTCTTCTTTTTCTACAAAATATACAAATTTTTCAAAATTTTCTTAATTAAACGATTTTTGCCATCGAACCGCTTTAACACGTTGTTTAGATGGGTAAATCGCTAAACAAAAATTTCAAATATCTCAGAAACTAATCGATAGAATAACTCAACTCCTTATTCATTCGATTTCATTTCTTTTTCTACAAAATATGTAATTTTTTCAAATTTTTTGAAAATAAAAGATCTGTGCTATCGAGCCACCTTAAAATATCAAAGAACGATTGTGCAAATTTTCAACAAAATCCTAAATAAACGATAAAACTGTAGAACGATAAAACAGTAAAACTGCCTTGAATAAAAAAAAATAACAAAAAAAAAGAAATACGCATTACTTGGTACGTTCGTTGAGGAACTTTGCGATGCATTCTTTGCTGCAGAACGGTCTTTCTTCCTTTATGGCCATTTTTCCATTCAGCAGACTTCTTTTGCACGTCGCGCAACAGAAGCATTCGTCGTTAGCGTGAAAATTGAGATTTTTAACGGCAACGCCTTGCTGATCGGCTGCGATAACGCCATTGCAAGCTTGACAGGTTTTTGCGTACGTTCTCTGGTAACAGGGCAAACACAGGGGTCGATCGTTCTCGGAGATGTATTGTTGACCAGCCAGCGGAATATCGCAGTCCCAGCAACAGAAATGCTTCACGTGATAATTGTGGCCCTCCGCAACTGTGTATTCTCGCACGAATATTAGCTGAAAAAAAACATTAGTTATTATTATTGTTGTTAATAATTAACATTGACATAATTATTTTAGATTTTTTTTGTACAATATCTTTCCTGAGGGGATCAAAAATGGAGATAAAAATTTTTACAGGATATTATTGTACATATAGGGAATCGAAATTTAGTAAGAACACGATGAAAATTGGAAAGAACGTTCTTTGCCACTAAACAAATTTATATAAATTCAGAAAAAAAATCGTCCACGTTATTTTCGAGTAATCAAGTGTTGAAGTTACATTCTTATGCACGGAAAGTATAACTGTATTATCTAAAAAATGATATTTCATGGTTCAATTGTTCGGAAAATAATTAGATGAAAATTCGAAAAAAATTCGTATTTGTGCATTTCATAGGAAAGAATATCCTCTCCAAATTTGAACGAATTTTTATTATTTCGTTATGTGTATCGAAACCCCTTAAGGTGGCTCACCAATGAATTAAAAAACAAGAGATTTTGATAAAATTTTGAGAGGGTATTATTTTTGATGTAATAAACAAAACTTGAAAATTTTAGGGTCAGTTACCAGGCAAATTATTAGAAACGAGCTAATCAAAATTTGTATTTTAACAATGCTTTCGTGG
>JAPYYW010004608.1:0-10846 GCA_030522545.1 Cremastinae sp. A BG-2022a
TTAGGAATATATTTGATATATAAATCAGATTCCAAATCGATTCGCTATTGGATTCCGATCAGGATCCCTTCTAGAATCCAAGTTCTAATTCTGATCGGAGTCCAACTGAAAAGCGTTACATTCTTACTTAGAATCGAACCAAATATCCGATTGGATCCCGACCAGGATCCCTTCTAGAATCCAAGTTCTAATTCTGATCGGAATCTAACTGAAAAGCGTTACATTCTCACTTAGAATCGAACCAAATATCCGATTGGATCCCGACCAGGAAATCGGGATCCAAGCTGGAATCTAACTAAATCCCGTCTAAAATTTCTGCACGGGCCATGTTAAAAGTGGCTATTTTTTAAAAGAAATATCTCGATAACCACATGGTGAAGCTTCTTTTAATTTTGCACACATTTTAATATGATGTCAAAGAAGATCAGTAGAAATTTTGAAAAAATTATGTTTCAAAAAAATTCAATTTATGATTTTACATTAAATTTCATTAAATTACAATTACATTACATTTCAATTTTAGTTAAAACGTACAGCCAAACTTTTCAATAGACTGTCATGCGACTTCTACCTTAATAGCAAAAAATGTCAATTTTAATCTATACAAATATGACATTTTAAAAATATTTATTGAGTCTTCAGTAACGAATGTAGAATGTATTATCAAACTTTATGATGTTAAAAGTATGTAAAAACCATTAAAAGCCATTTATAAAAGGATTTTCATTGCAAGGAATAAAAAATGTACAGTAATTTTTAGTTATCCGAACGACAACATGGCTTCTTCTTTTGACATGTTTGAATTGATATTTTGCTGTTCTTCAAGGTGCATACTTCATGCAACTTCGCATAATGCACTCTCTATTTCGATTAATTGATTAAAGGTTTCATCTCTTTTTTAAATTTAGAATACATCCGCACTGACATTTTCAAAAAAGTATTTTGAAACGATATTATAATTTTGAAACACTCAACTATTCACTTTTCGTATATGATTGAAAATAACTGGGACTGACACTCAATTGAACTTGTTGAATTGCTACGAATTGTTTGTCGGTAACGAACTACCTGGCGAAATCCGACACGTGTCATACCCCGACACTTTATATCGACCTACTGAATCCAAATTCAGTCGAAAATCCAAACAAGACCGTGTTCTATTTTTCACTCGACCTCGACGAATAATCACCATATGGATAAACAATAGTCGAGGTATTCTCGGAAATTTGAAATTTTTTTTCCTCGTCACGCACGATGAATTTTTTCTCTCTCTTTTTTTTAAATGTTTACGATCTCCGCACTATTCAGGTATATTTGTCCAGGTATATATTTGACATAAATATAATAGAAAATAGTGTTGTCAGTTTTTTTCACATGAGCTGAGAAAATGATCTCCAGCCTGATTTTTCGAGAATCAGAAATAAGAAAAATCTCAAAATTTCAAATGGCGATATCTTTTCGTGTCCTCGACGAAATCGACTTCATAATACACTGAAAAAAAAAGTTGATTGAATCTACTAAAATTTTGTTGATTCAATAAATATTGGTTGAATCAACTAAAATTTTGTTGATTCAACAAAATTTTAGTAAATTCAATCAACATTTTTTCTCAGTGTAGGTAATTCCTGAAAATTTTTGCAAGACGAAATGAATGATTCAAACATCAAGGTCATCATTTTCAAAGCAGTGCACGTTGAATTTTTTTTTTTAATAGAAATTAGCCATAAATTAATGCGTTCCGCATAATACACTCTATTCCGAAGAATCGATTCCTCATATCGTTTTTAAAATAGGATACTTCGAAAACATGAAGAAGGTAAATAACGTGTTATTTTTTTACTCATCTATAAGCAGTATGTCTTGGAGTAAATAGTCACGAAGACTTTAATAATGATTTGGTAATCTCATATACAAAATATTAATGGTTTTCAAATACTTTAACACAAACCAACATGAAAAATGATTATTTTTGTCCTAATGTGGTAGAAGATTGGAAAATGTGAGATCCTTTTTCATATATACGAAACATATACCAAATCTACAGTGTTTTTAAATACAATTTTTGCTATTATGTAAAATTTACGAGATAAGTGCTATCGGAAACTGTTTGAAAAGTCCTCGGAAAATCTGTCTCTGCACGTTATGGCAATTTATAAATATAGTAATGTTTCGTATGATTAAAATATTCTCTCCTTGCATCAGGAATACTTTAAAAATTTTGTCCAATCCACTTAATATCGTGTTAAAAATGATGATATACAATTATACAAAAATATTTGTCGATTCGTAGATACATAAACTTTTGATTCAACGTGCGTAAGTATTTCGGAATTTTCATGACTTGTACAGGACGCAATCGCGATTCTTATCCGAATTTGAAATGTCTCCCCTGCGGCTCACCCTTGAGGCCATTGTCGAGACATTTTTGAGAGCAGAGCTCCGTATACAGCGATTCATCGTCGCGTCTTCCACGTGGCTCGAGTTCGTGAAGGATTCGCAAGAGGGAGCAGGGGCGAAAAAGGGAACGAAAAGACGAAGAAGATTAAAGAAAAGTGCGGAAAAAGAACGAAATATAAGAAAAAAGAATGAGAGAGAAGGAGAAATCGGAAATATATATAATAAGCAGATACATATAGGGATCAATTGAGAGAAGAAAAAAGAAACGGAGACAAGGACTAGAGTTAGGGGGAAAAAGTTGTAAAAAAGTGACATTGAAAGAAAAAAAAGAGAGAGAATAAAAAAAATGATAGGAAGAGAGGGAAAAAATATGTGGCGAAAGGAAGGAAAGGAGAAGAAGGGGGGGGGTGATATCGAGAAGAAAAAAAATGAGAAGGAAGTGGGAAAGATCGAGGAGACACGAGACTCGAAAAAGATTGAGGGAGGGATAAAGATAGGCGTCCGAGAAAGCGACGGAGGCTCGTACCTTCTTTTCCCGAGCTCTTATTTCCTCCTCCTCCTTGCTTCGTCCATGCGGTGGAGATGGAGAAGAAGCAGACAGAGATAAACGAGAGCACGAGGGATGAGAAGACGAGTAAAAATATAAAAGCAACGAGAGCGAATGGACAAAAGGAAGAAGAGCTGAAAGAGAAAATAAGAGAGAAATTGATCGGAAAAAAGTCGCAAGACTTACATAAGAAGAAGGAATTTTTGCAAAGAGAGCTAAAAAAAATATTAAAAAATGTATAAGAAATATAAATAAGCAATGAGAAAAAAGTTTGATTGAATCAACTATATAAACTGGCAGTCGTATAGAGGGCGAAATAATAAACATTTTGTTTATTTTTCATGATATATATTTAATTCAGCCTATAATTTTTATTTCCCTGTTTAAAAAAAGGCACAGAAACAAAAATTAACTGAATTAAATAAATCTCATGTTAAATTAAACTAAATGTTTATTTTGGTCTTCGCGAACGCCAGTTTAGTTGAATCAACCAAACTCTTTTCTCAGTGTGTATAACTAAAACTCGAAAAGACTTCAAGAAATAGAAAAGACAAAGAAAAAATGAAAAGTTGGAGAAATAACGAAAGAAAGAAAAAGAGAGAAAATAGATTTAATTCGAAAGGGAAAGTTTGGAAAAATATTCTTTGTGCATATGCGAGAAGTGTTTAAAATAGTGATCTATACTTATTCATCTACATGAATCTATATGTGTATGTATATACATTTGCATGTATATTACGATGATTCAAAGAACCTTTTTTTTCTATTTTCGCGGAAATAGGTTTAAAAGTTCTATATTTATACATAAAAAGAAGCCTGTAGAAATGTGAGCTATTTATAAAAATATTAACAGGGGGCGCATCGCACTTTTCGATTTTTCATAAGATTAACATGGGAACAAGAATTTTGTAACTATATATCTAACGATACATCAAACAAATAAATTATAATATATTTTTGTAGGAAATTCAACGCTCTGCAAAAAAGTTCTCTTGCGAATTTTTCGTTAATCTCACCATTTTAACGATATTCAAGGTCAAAGTTGGAAAAATTGAAAAAATCATTATTTGTGCATCATAAATCACTAATGACAGATCTTGAAAAATGGTCTCTTGTGTTTAATCGATTAGATGAAACGTTAAGAAGATATTCGTATCTAAAGTTAACCGGTTTTCATATACATTTTCCTCAAATTTTAGCATTCAATTAATTATTAATTAATTAATTAACTCAAGTAATTGTTCCCATGTCAATCTTACAGAAAATCGAAAAGTGCGATACGCGCCTCCTGTTAATATTTTTATAAAGAGCTCAAATTTGTACAGACCTCGTATTATCTATGAATAAAACTTTCAAACCTGTTTCCGCGAAAAAAGAAATAAAAAATGTTTTTTTTTTAAATCACCCTAGGGTATATAGAGGTAAAAAAAAGTGAAAACTCACACGTGAGCTCTTGGACGCGTATATAAATATAGGTGCGAAACATAGTATCGGCGGGGGCGAGTTTTCCCGTTGCCTTGACTCGCTGCCCCGGAGTTCGTCAGTCTTCTCGAGGGTTGCGAGAGAAACACGGAGGGGGTAGCAACAGGTCGACAGGCGGCAGTCGCATTACGTATTCTCTTAGACACACTCACACTTAGACACACTTACACACACACACGACGTGGGGCTCTCTTTCGACTCCCTTCCCCCTTATTCCTATACACCTCCCTTCTTTCTCGACCCCAACTTTTCCACTCTCCAAGATGCAATAATCCACTCCCTGCATTAAGGGAGTGCATGCGGAAAATTGCGAGAGGAGAATTTCATAATTCGGCGCAATTATTCGGACAAGCCTGTCAGCGAGAAGACATCCGAAAATTTCGACAAAAATTTATCGATCGTCTCAGCATTCGGGATGTTTGATGACTGTCGGGAATTAGATTGAAATTCCAAGATTATCAAAAATTCTTGACTAAAGTTTATGCTCGTATACAATTAGATTTATTCATAGATTGAGACAAATTTTTTGTCAATTATTTATGTATAGATTCATACGTATATGTGAAAACGTTTAGTTTGTGTAAGACTCGTTCATTTGAAATAATATAATTTTGGATAAAGGAAGAAAATGATTCTGTTTGGTTTTACGAAGTTAAATCAACGAAAACATTTGGTTCAATTGTTTTTATATTACTTAGTTATCAGGCAGGAAAATACTATTGCTTTATATAACAGGTTTTAACTATAGATAATGCTGGGCTTGGCAATAAATTAACATTTTCCGCCCTCGACTAATCAATTATCGTTCAAAAAATAAGTTTAAATTTAGTTAATCAAGATTTTTATTAATTTTAAGCAAATACTTGATTATATAAAGATTTTATTTTTAGTATGTTAAAATATAGTATATCATATTTATTGTCAAGTTAGTTGAATGAAATTGCGTTATTATATACTTGAAACAGTAACATCTGGTTCAATTAAACTAAAATCCAATTCAAGTAAAATTAATAAGAATTCAAAGAAAAATGTCGTTGAACGTATTAATATTTTTCTCAATGATCAATACCTTAGGAAAAAAGTATTTGGTATAGAAGTCTAAGTGTATATTTTAAAGAAACAATTACACTAATTATTAACGCAATTAAATATATTTTACAAAGATCTTATCTTAATTATTCTTTTACTGTAGAAATATATTTAGTTACAAAATAATTACTATATTTTTCTTTTACAGTAAAATCTGTTGTCCTGATTTATTTTAGTATGGAAAATTTCGACATAAATTTCTTAAATCTCTCACAAGGCAAGACATTCTCATCGTTTGTACTTCTCCGATCTGCGATCTTTATTATCTCAAGTGTTTCACTCGCGAATTTATCGTTGCGCTTTTTTCTCGCCCTTGGATGGTGCAGCGCTTGAAAAAATGTCTGGCACGCTGTCAATTTATTGATCGTCGCGCGCTCCAATAAAAATGTCGGAGGGTTCAACCCCTCGCTCGAAAATCTTGCCAGTTTAGAACGATAGCTATCCATAATTCATCCCTATTTGTTGAGATTTTAAAAAATTCAACATATTTTATTTAACCCTAGAAGGGCAAACTTTCTCTATAAACAAAATGGGACAAAGTGGGCTTAAGCACGCTCCGATACTTTGCTTCGGTGGTGGTTGGTCAGTTTTTCAGTTTCAGACCTTCGTTTTTTCTCGATACTTAGATATTTACATTTTTAAAATTCTCTCTTGGTATTTCTCGCGAAGTGGATGATAGGAAATCGTTAAAAAGGTTCTTGCTCTATGTTTTATTTTTCTGTGTAAGGTATTTCTACCGCGACAGTTCGTTCAAAAGTTATATGTAAACTAAAGGTAAAATCACCGGTTGAAATTTTTTTTCTATAGATTTTTTAAAAAATCTAGATAAACCTTCTTTGTTGCTGTATAAAGATTGGTGCCAAATTTTGAAAGATTTGTCCATGTAGATATCAGGATATTTCGTGTCGAAAATTACAGTTTTTAACACAGGTTCTTATGGAAAGTTACAAAAAGATATGATTTTTAACAATAAATATCTCAATTTTCACGTGGTGAAGTTTGTTTATTTAACATATACTTTTGCACGTGATGCTAAAAAACCTTTATGCAAATTTTTATGAAATTATTTTGAATTTCGTTTCATGCAAGAACCACCTTAATGTAACAAAAATAAAAACAATTTCCAAGGGTTTTCTCAGTTTTATAGTACATTGGTGAAGAATATAAATCATAAAAAATATAGAAAAAATGCAGAAATAACTTTTTAAGACTTTCAACAATGTCACATACGTTTAAATTCGTATTTTTTAAACGCATTTTTCTATTTTACGAGAAAAATTTTTACGAATATATACATTTTTCTAATGGTTTATGAATAGATAAATATTATTTCACCAAATTTCCTATTCGTTGAAATCCGTATTTTGTGAGAATAGTTTTGGGGTGCGGAGTATCCCCATGTGGCTCTCAAAAGGTTTAAAAAAATGCTCGAATGAGAAGGAACGAAAAAAATCTGCGATGCCATAAAGATTTTTGTCGAGATCTTTGCCCGGTATGAGCAAAAAGCATAAAGTCCCGAAAGCGCCCGCCGCCGCCGGCAAAAGAGAAAAAGTGTCGACTCTCGTTTGATGTCGAACATCTTATTCGTTTCTTCCTTTGTCACCGGTGTACCTTTTTCCCGTTCTGAATTTTTAATTCCCGTCGCTTCCTCGACGATTTCCCGCGCTGCAGGAAGAAATGGAATCAAAGAGAATATATGGAGCTGAAAGTCGCTGAAGAGGGGAAGGAAGGAAGGAAGGAAGAAGCGAAGAGAGTCCGAGAGAGAAGAAAAATGACGGGCTCGAGAAAAAAATCTCGGATTCGGATTCCTGCCGTCGTACACGGGGAAGAAGAAGAAGAAGAAGAGAACGAAGGGAGAATGCATCAGGAAAATAAGAAGAGAGAAAAAGAGAGGAGCAAGAAAAAAATCGTCCCGACGGCCGAGCTGGAGAACACACGAGGATAACGACGTCGTCATCGCGAAGATTACGTCCGCAGACCCGCGTGACTTCTGTACGGCAGAATTTTTCCTTTTTTTTCTTCCCATTCATTTAGATTTTTTATTGTTTACATGCATTGCTCATAAATCGTTCGTCGTCTCTCGGCTCTCTCGACCTGCTCGCATTCGGGATTTAATGTCCGAATTGCGGTTACGACAATCGACGTAAAAAAACGTCTTAATCATCCGCAAAACGTAGCGAGTTCCCTTCTTTTTTTTTACCTCCTTCATGGAATTTTTATGAATGGCACTTTTTCCTCTTTCATTCAGAAAGAAAAGACGCGGATTCTTCTTTTTGACAAGGTCGCTCTCAACGCCGGCTTTTGCTCCCTGATTCCAGTCTATATGCATGTTTACTCGGAGCTTTTCGTCCAAGCCTCTTCCGTCTTCGGTCACTGTACGCTTTAACTTTGTACACCCGAGACTAACGATTTTTGCGTGAGTTTTTTAATAATATATTTTTATATTAATATTTCATATATAAAATAATAATATTTTTATAATAATTTTTATATGCATCGATGTAGGCAATGCCATTCTCTATTTTTTGATCGCAACTGAATGAATAATTAGAATTTTTAAATTTGTTTTTCATTGCAGACGAAAGAGTCTTATTTTTGAAAATGCATACATTCTTTTTTATGGCAGATTATTATCAGTTTTTATTCATAGGACTGTTGCATATAGGTGAAAGCTTCTCGAGGGCAAATATATAAATATTCCACAAGAAAAAATGCTGAAATTTAAATTTTTCAGTGTCTAATTACTCTGAAACCGTATTTAGTGAATAATTTTCAAATTTGGCAAGAACTTATCAATGCATTTGGAAACAACGTATCAAAAATTACACTTTTATTAACGACATTATTCTTTTAAATTATTTCAATTCGCTCCTATAAACAGTTGCCTCCATAAAGTCAAATTGAAAAATTTAAAGGTCTATATTTCGATGATTATTGAGGCAAATCTAATTATAATTAGTCACTATAAACAGTTGCCTCCATATAGTCAAATTGAAAAATTTAAAGGTGTATAGTTCGATCATTATTAAGGCCAATCTAATTATAATCAAGAAAAATTTTATTTTTTGCAGATAAATACTTGATTAATACTTGGTTTTGTAAAGTCTTATTAAAAAGTTAACCCTGCTTTCAATTTTTTATGAAAAGTTCTCATAAAGTCAAGCTTTTTTGTGGCTAACATTGTTATCTGGAACTTCAATTATTACAACTTACTAAAAGTAATGTAGTTTATAAAATCTCAATAAGGAGGTATAAAAAATGATGTTGATAATGAAATAATACAAGCAATGTGCGCGAAATTCTATAGTTCCTAAAGTCCATTTTCATATCTTTTACACACAATTTTGAAGAAAATTCAAATTCAAAAAGAATGTGTGATCTTTTAATGATTCGATACGAAATGTGCATATCTTACATAAGTATAATCTTGTATATCGAACACCATATTACAAATTTAAAGCAATAAGTCAGCTTAAAAATTGATCAGGATGTAACTCCTGACATTTTAAGGGAATATTAGAGATTTTCGTGCAATGATATGAGATAATTATGCCTCAAATATATTCTGAACTGAATATCGAGAATGAGAAATGTAATGAGATGCAATTTGTTAAAACGAATGCGAGAGCTCCGGAGAGAAACATCTCGTATTTAAGAATTTCATGAGTGAATTTTTACAAGGCGAAGATCGAGAAAGGAATAATCAGTGATGGGGGAGTTTCTCGAGTGTTTAGAAAGAGGGAAGAAGCAGCTAGGGATTAGGGAGAAATACGAGGGAGAGAAAGAGAGAGAGCTTAGTAGACCATGTGGAAAAGAAGCGAGAAGCGAGAGCGTGTAGTTTTTTTTTCTTTTTTTTTTCATTTTTATCGTACGCATAGCAGAGACGAGGTTTGGAGAGGCGTCGAATTTTTTACGAGCACCTGTTTCACAATTTTCCACCGGTTCGCCCGGGGGCCACGTCGTCAGGTAGTCATGCTTCGTAGACCCGTATACGCTTCTCCCGTGCACTATATAATCCCCACTTCTGGCCTTGCCCCTGCCCCGTGCTCCTTAACAGCCTGAAAAACCTGTTCCTCTCGCCTTCCTCCCCGTATATTCCATCTCATCCTTTCCCATCTAATCCTATCTCCCCTTTGTCCTCTCTCTCTCTCTCTCTCCCTTCCTCTCTTCCCCCATGGTAAAACTTCTTTTTCGCTTGCCACTTCCCTATCGCATGAAATCCTCAACGAAATGGACAAAAAAGAGAAGCGCGTCGTCTTAAAATTAATTTCAAAAAAAAAAAAGAATAACATTAAAACTACCAACAATATATATTTCGTTGTATATATTTTACGATGGATAAAATTGATAAAATATTCTTTTGATATCAAATATTTGAAAAAAATGTTTCCCTCGATGAAACTCTTCGTGACGAAGAATTACCAAAAACTTATTATCCCATGTGAATAAAGTTATGCTGGATTTCGTTAATTTTTTTTCGTTTCTTTTTTTTTTTTCAAGACGATGAAATCTCCGAAGAATATATATATATTCGGTGCTTAGTTATTTCGCGTGGGGAGTTTTTCTTTTGTATCCGCGGTTCGCGAACCACAAAAAGAAAGGTGGGGAGGAAGGGGAGGGAGGAGGAGAAGGGGAGGGAATGTTAATACAGGGAGTCAGGGCGTACAGATTATACACGCGCACACGAATTGTAATAAGTGTGTAGGTAAAAAGGCACGTACGTGTATACTTGTGCGCCCGTATTTATATACACAAGAGCAACCCGTTTGCTCGGCTCTTCTCGTCGCCGAGAAGTAAGTACACAACGTGGCCGCGCACGCCCCACAGAGACCGCAGAAGAGAAACGCGCATATTAAGTTTCCGACACAACAATGGACTCTCTTGGACAGTAGCTTCTCTCTTCTTCTTCTTCTTTTTCTTCTTCTTCTTTCCTCGACTATCCCTCCCTTTTCTCTATATACTCTCTAGCTTTTTACTTCGACATATCTTCAGATTCTGGGCTTCTTTTCGTCTTCAGCTTTTAGTCTACGATATAGGGGAAGGGAGGGCAAAATGGGCCCCTTAAGGTGATATGGTCATGGTATCGTTTTTTACTTATTTTGTTAAAATTTTTCATAAACTTTCTTTACCGTCGTATGTACACGTATGTCAATTTTCAGAAGGTTTCACCATGCGGAACTCGAGATGTTTATTGGTAAAAATGACATTTTTTTGCATCCTTCCATAAGTGCGCGTGTTAAATATTGCGATCTTCAACAATAAATATCTCAACTTGTACGTGGTGAAGCTTTCTAAAATTTTGCACACATTTTTATACAATATCGAAGAAGC